>JBBPCX010018810.1:0-17050 GCA_037974365.1 Hydrocynus forskahlii | reverse complement strand
ATATCTTATATCTTATTTCATCACCGCCATTGTACACTATTTAGACACATTTTAGACTCTTAGGTCTATATGAGTTAGCACACAGGCAACATCCTAGCAACAAACTGGAACAGCATATCAACAGGCTAGCGGCTCTGTATCCATTGCAGATATCAAATCAAACACATAGTTCTACTCTATTAACTCCTGCAACTTCCCATCAAATGACCAAACACTAGCAATTACATAGCAATGACATAACAACACCATAGCAACACCCAATACTCTTGCAACCACATAGTAACACTGTAGCAAGCTTTAAAATGACACAAAAACTACTTAGCAAGTTTGCTTAGCAACATCCTAGGATACCTAGCAACACATCCAGATAATATAGAAACCTCCTAGCAATACCATATAAACCCTTTACTAACCACCTAACAACCAGCTAGGAACCACCTGGAGTACCGTCACAATATCAAGACACTATAGTACTGCCTGGAATGCCTGGGCAACTACCCAGCAACATCCGAGCAACAACTCTGGAACTGCTTAATAACATCCTAAAAATCACCTAAGATAACTTAGCAACCTCCTACAGATATCATTGCAACTCCTTAGCAACTACTTCGAGGCCACTTGGAGTAATGTAGCGATCACCTAGCAACACCTTAACAACCATCTTAAACACCACGGTAACCACTTAGCAACAAGTTAGCAGCCACTTAACAACTACCTGCTCTTACAGCTGGAATACCATATCAACCACATCGCAGCGCCAAAGCAACAAACAGGAATACCATCACAAGCACCTAGTAGCACCCTAACAACCACCTGGAATACAATATCAACTACTAAGCAACACCCTAGCAACCACCTAGATATCATAGTAGTTGCCTAGTAAAACTTTTACAACCACAAGCAATACCAACTAGCAACATTTCTTATACGTAGAAAACAATAGAAATTGCTGTTTAACACCAACTGAACACTGACAGTAGCCCCTTTGACAACTGAATGAACTACCAGTTACCTTTGAGCATTCAGTACAACATCACCACAGTAGAGTTAAAAGTGCTTGAACTTTTTAAATAGACCGAATGGCTTCTTAAAGTTGTTCACTGTCATTTACAAACTTCAAGGTCACAAACGTTCCCCTTCTAGTTTTTGTATAATGCCATACTAAAACTCAGTGCTGCTGTACAAAACATCAGCAGTACAGAAATGGAAAAATGGAAAACATTAGAGAACAGAGCCAACAATGGAAAAAAGGAAGAATAAGCAATTAAGAAAGCTCAGATCTCTGCTGCAGAAGCTTGTAGAGTCTTTGCTCGACCCCAGTTCAAAGCAGCTTTTGACTGATGACTCTTCTAATTCTCTTAGACAAGTGACACCAGTGGTGTGTCTGAAGGTGTGAAAAAGAAGTATAGTTTTCAATAGGTCTCAGTGAGGATGAAAGGCCGGCTCTGATGGTGTCTATCAAGGTTTATGTAAAGTGTGAGGAGGAGGAGGAGGAGGAGGAGGAGGAGGAGGAGGAAGAGGCTATGGGCTGATTGATGACCACTCCTTCGTCAGTGCCATTTAAGCAGATTTAAAAACTGATGAGGAGGAAAGAATTGAGCGATGAGCTGTCATGTGGTGGCCGTGCTAAAGCTCCTGTGCCCACTTTGTGGTTTAGCTGGAGATAAGAGCAAGACAAAATGCTTGTAGTGAATTGGGTTCGATTAGGATCACTAGACTATACACTCATGTCTACATACAAGTTAGAGTCCAGAAGCATGTTAGATAGCTTCATCTGCTTAGAAGGACAGCAGTTATGTGCTTAAGGTGTTTAAGGAAAAGTTGAAGTATTGTTTAGAGACAAATAACCTCTATTTCGTGCCTCTTTAAAGGCATTTAAGGTTTCCTGGCAGAATTGCGGTGTCCTCTTTTGTTGCCTTCCGAGAACACTATTAAAATAGTGCATAATACCATCATCCTAGCCGGGCCTGAACTTTTATCGGCAGCCTTGTAGACCTGGAGATGAGTTCTGAATTCCAAATAAATTTGGTAACACTTTATTGAAAGACAACATCCATATGACATCTACATAAGCATGTATTCCAGTTGACATAAACCAATGCTCACACTTATAAAGGCTTATTCTGACAGGCATTACAAATCCTAAAGGCTACTTCAGTCAGTTCCTCCCCAGTGTTATTACAATTGACACTTATTAGAATAAGCCTTTATAAATGTCTGTATAGGCTGATGTCAGTAATGAAAGGCTTGTAGGTTTATGAATGTGACAGTAAAATGTTACTGAAACCCAGGGTCGGACTGATCAACTGGCGAATCAAGCCTTTTCCCAGTGTGCCGAAGTGCTATTTGGGCCAACCATTTATTCATTTATTTATTTATATATTAGTCTGACCGGCCCATAAAACTCATAGATCGGTGGCTCAGTTGACACTGGCCTGGCCTATTCAACTTTTTAAACACCGCTTTCACTTTGGTTCCTGTGCCTGTTTAATGCATTCGGCAAAAAAGTCAGCAAAGGAGTTTATTTCCTGACCACCGGCCCCTGAAACACTCATGTGGCCCATTGGTTCTTTTCTTTACTGACATGGGGCTGGCCCAATCATATCTTTAAACTCCTCCCCCTTTTGGCTCTGTGCCAGTGTGTCCCCTGTAGGGAAAATTTAGCTCAATTTATTGATTTTCCACCTGATTCACCACAATATTTGTTAATTGATTAGTTAATAATCAATTATTAATTGATTAATTATTTATTAATTAGTTTTGCTTGAATAGGGGAATTAGTGGGATCAATTTAATTATGATTATTTTAAGAGCACAGGTTAAATTATCGCAGCTGCGAAGTGACTTCGCCTTATTTGAACAAGAAACAGAATCGCCGGTCACACTAGCACAACATTTATTATTACACGAGACAAACATAAAACACACAAACACAAAATAAAATAAACTTGAAAAATGATGGGATAGGAAACGAATGAACAGCAAGTATAAGGAAGCAAAGGCAACCCAATTAGAAACAGTTTAGTACGCATACGATCGACCTTGCACCAAGATGATCAGAATGAGAAGGAAACTGTATACTTATTCGATCGGTTCAGAGGGAGGTTGGAGTTGGAGTTTCAGAGTTTGTTTCAAAGTTCTTGGTTGTTGAGAGTGTTTTAGGTGTGGTCTTGAAGTCAGCAGGTGAATGAAGCAGAATGGCTTGAGCTTGTTCCGGTGGTGAAGGCTCGGCCGTGGATCTTGGAGTTGCAGAGGTGATGAAGCAGGGGCGAGTTTTGGTCCCAAGGCTCAGCCAAGACTAAGGTCTGTGGCTGGAGCTTATATGCTCAGCGCCTGGGGGTCCTTGTTCTCCCATCTTTTTCAACTGCTAGCCAATCAGAAGGCCAGACCAGTCACAAGGGGCAGCCCCCCCCTCCCTTGGGGCCCTCAGGGCCCAAGGGAGAAGCCACTTTATGACTTCTTGGAGTGTAGAAAACTTCTTGTTGATTAAATGCTTCATAACTTTTGTACCGTTCATAATTTGTAATTGAAACTTGGTAATTTGTAATTGAAATTTTGGATTTGTGGTGATTAGGGGCTCAAAACAATACCAAACATGCTATATTGACTTAATAAACTTTGCAAACTGTAGGCTAATCACAGATAGATGTTCTTCTTTCACCATAATCAGAAAATAAACTTTTGAAATGCGTGAATCATGCTTAATGCAATTTCTCCTTTAGTAAATAAGCTTTAGTAAATGATTTCTACAGATGCTTAAAAATCCTCAGGTTTTAAGTCACATCACGTTTAAGGCAACTCCCTTTGTCTTGTCTGTGACCGCATGGCTCTGTTATGACCTTTACCTACGTATAGGCTTGAATTTCCCACTTAACACAGTAACAGTCAGTTTTTAAGTCAAATGGATATTATAAACATCCCCAGTTCTCATTGGGGATTAATTTAAGACCAAACATGAATAGTCCATTGTCACAAACTGTAGGATTATGAATTTTCTATTTAAGCAATACACCATCTTTTGATTATGAGGATTATTTGCTGATTAAAATGGAAAGAATTAACTTTGGAGTTACAGAGGATACACAGGATGGCTTATCCAATAAAACAACTTTCAGTATATAAGTATTTTCATTCACAAAACACAGACATGTCTTTTCTTCTTTTCTCATTGAGACATTCAGTCCGTGTGTGTGCTGAAATGTCTTAGGAATGCGGGTGGGGGAGCAAGGTGAAATAGGCTACATCATAAGACGGCCTAGTATTGTCCTGGAGTCTCTGGTTAAATTGGGGGGCGTAAAATGAAGAGGGGTCCTTGGGGCTGTAACAGAGTCCCTTCAGCTAATCCGTTCCTGAACATCTGCCTTTTTTCAGACAAAGCGCTCTTTCTATCTCTCTCTTAATTTCATGTGCGTGATCGATATATGAAGATCAAAATGATTCTGATCCTACATCGTGGATGAGAAGGAGAGAAAACGTAAAGGGGCACAGAGAAACTGAGAGAAGATAAATGGCACTTCAAGCAGACGCTGACAAATGTGCCAAAATTACAGACATTTTTGCTGCAGGGCCTTCATCAGCTGATGATGGTGGCGGCGGCGGCAGTGAACCTGTGGTAAGCTGGACTGCATTCAGTTATGAGTAAAGGAGCACATTGACCACGCTTGGTAAATCTGTGCCATACCAGACAGTTAGTGGTGGTTTATAAACGAGCTGTTTACAAGATTATGGTGAAAACACATCAATAAAATAATTGTTTTACAGACACGCTAGTTTGACTTGTTACATTCATAAATGCGGGTGAAATAAGCTTATAATATCGTCAGTGTTACCGTAAGGAGAACGGCAATTTATAACACATTGTGTACACGGGCTAAAACAATAGACCTTTAAGTTTGTTCTTATATGTCTTCCATGCTGAACTAAATTGTCTTATTGAAAGTGAGAACATAATTTTTTTAACCACTATTCATCAACATGAACAGTGAGACAGCGTTAATGATCTATTATTGGTTGTGGGGTGAGGGAAGGCAACGTTTGGGGCATGGTGTTAGAGGCAGCTTTTCTGTAGGTATTTATGATCAATATACATGTCATGTTCTGCCTCCTTCTCCAGGCATGCAGGGCAGGCACACTGACACCACTCGCAGTCGTAATGCTTCATTCTTTATTTTTACAAAACACAAAACAAAACTGGCGTGCGAGCCAGACTCAAACAAAAGGTGACAGGAGTAACACAGAGCTAATGTGATGGTTGACTGACCACTAAAACAGAACATAAACCCAAATCCCAAAAACCAATGCCAAAATAGAACCACTAACACAACATAGCTGTACCTAATATCATAATAAAAGCCCTAAACTAAACACAAAACGCCAACTTAAGCAAGGGTGGCCTCTAGCGGCCACCCACCGTCACTGACCCAAGACCTGACAGTACCCCCCATCCTAAAGCACACCACAAGTGCGCCCACGATACACCCAAACAACCCATAACACCCCATGGGCGGAGGAGGGGCAGGCGGAGGCAAAGGGCAGCGTCTCGTGGCTCCCACCCGGCCCATCTCGATGAACGACATCCTGGCCAGTGCTCCACTCGGCCAGGGCAGTCCAGGTGGGTCCCATGGGACGCTCCCCTTTGAGAGTTTCAGTCCATACACGGAGAGCTCCCATCAGGGAGCCCCTCACTGTCCTCAGGGGGGAGCCCCCTACCGGGAGCCCCTCACTGTCCTTAGGTGCGGAGCCCCCTACCGGGAGCCCCTCACTGTTTTCAGGAGCAGAGCCCCCTACCAGGCCCCCTCTGTCTCCTTGAGCTAGGCCCCCACCTGGGAGCCCTTCAGTGGGGAACTCCTCGCTCCTCTCGGAAGCGGAGCCCACTCCTGGAGCCCCTCATTGTCCTTGGGGCTGAAGCCCCCTCCTGGGAGCATTTCAGCAGGGAACCCCTTACTGTCCTCAGGGCCAGAGCCCCCTGCTTGGAGCCCCCCACTGTCCTTGGGGAGCCCCTCAGCTAGGAGCCCATCATTGTTCTCACCACTCAGACCCCTCTGGGGAGCCCCTTAGCTGGTAGCCCATTTTTGTTCTCACCACCCAGGCCCCCTCCAGGGAGCCCTCCGGGACCCCGTAAGACCCCAGTACCCCCACCTAAAAAATTCTGGGGGAAACCCCCATCCCCTGGTGGGGTTTCAGGCCCCTCTCTGACAGCTACAGGCCCCTCTGCAGCAGCTAACAGCCCCTCTGTAGCTAACACAGGCCCCTCTTCGGCTAACTCAGGCCCTACTGCTGCGGTTACCAGTCTCTCTAAGGGCTTATCTGTGGCTAACAGCCCCTCTTCAGCTAACTCAGGCCCTACTGTTACGGCTAACAGCCCCTCTAAGGGTTTCTTTGCGGCTAACAGCCCCTCTTCGGCTAACTCAGGCCCTACTGCTGCAGCTGACAGCCCCTCTAAGGGCTTCTCTGTGACCAACAGCCCCTCTTCAGCTAACTCAGGCCCTACTGCTGCAGCTAACAGCCCCTCTAAGGGCTTCTCTGTGACCAACAGCCCCTCTTCAGCTAACTCAGGCCCTACTGCTGTGGCTAACAGCCCCTCTATTGGGCTTAGCTGCTGGGTTAACATAGGCTGTAGTTGCTGGGCTATTATGGGCCTTAGAGGTTCCTCTAACGAGCCTAGTGGCTCCTCTAATGGACTGAGAAAGTCAAAGGGCTCTAGCCACAGCTACGCTACCTGGAGCTGGTGAATGAAAACGGCGGGCAAGCGAGGGAGGCTGCAGCCGTCTCGGTGCTGGGACGGGCGGTTGGAGTGGCCATGGTGCCGGTGTGGCAATCGGCAGCCTTCGTGGAGCCAGAACTGGATGCTTGAGATCCCGTGGAGCTGCCAAGTTGACGATCGGGAGCGCTGTCTCGACGCTCAGGAGCACTCTCTCGACGCTCGGGAGCACAGCCTCGATGCTAGGGAGCTTTCTCGGACGCCGCATCTGAGGCTGGAGCAACACCTCACGTTGAGACTCGCTCTGGGTCTTAGTGCCCTGGTGGGCCACAAGTGAGGCACGCTGTTCCAGCTGAGGCGAACCGGGCACGAGCCGGAGTGTTGGAGTGCCGTGGGAAGCCTCAGACTTCCAGGGCTGCTGGTGACCGGGTGGGAGACGCAAGCGACGTGGACCCCCACGTCCCTTTCATCTACAGACCGTGGATCTCCCGCCTCGCCATTCAGCGAGCCAAAGCAGGGGCTCCTCTGCGGTTGAGTCTATGGCAAGGGGGTTCACAATGCACTTTGGATCCAGAATCGGGGATCCGTCCATCCACCCGCTCCTCCAGAAGCCCAGGTCCGCATCCTCATCCTCCAACTCACCACCACACAACAACTCAGCAGTTGTAAACGGCTTGTCCTCTCCGGTTCACCCGAGCTTAAACCAGCCCGCCTCACTCCTGGCAAGCACCTCTTCACTCAATTGCAGCAGGGCAGTAGTCCAGGCCCCAAGGACGAGTTCCTTCAGAGCCGGCCTCCTCCCTGCAGGTTCGTTGCCTGCTGCGCCCTTGTTTGTATGGTCGGTCAATCTGTCATGTTCTGCCTCCTTCTCCAGCCATGCAGGGCAGGCACAATGACACCACTCAAAGTCGTAATGCTTCATTGTTTATTTTTACAAAACACAAAACAAAACTGTCTTGTGAGCCAGACTCGAACAAAAGGCGACAGGAGTAACACACAGCTAATGTGATGGCTGACCGACCACTAAAACAGAACATAAACTCCCTTAAATACACAAAACCCAAATCCCAAAAACCAATGACAAAACAGAAGCACTAACACAACACAGCTGTACCTAATAACATAATAAAAGCCCCAACTAAACACAAAACGCCAACTTAAGCAAGGGTGGCCACCGTCACTGACCCCAGACCTGACAATACAGAAATGAAAGACATCCAAGCTTTTTAAAATCTCCCTCTCTTTCTCTCTCTGTCACAGGTGCACACACAGAATGCCCTCTCTAATTTTCCCCAAACATTCATTATAAGATTCAGCTGCAGATTCATTTTTGACTGGGTGAGTTCACAATTAACTGAATACCACTTTGTTGAATACTACTTTTATTGAATACTACTTTGTTGATATACACATTCATGGGAGAGCAAAGATGGGTGGTATGCGTAATTGTATGTGGTGGGCTGCTCTACCCCAAAATGCCAGGGCTGTTTTTATATCCCAGCCCATCCCTGCTGAAACCTCAATGAGGTTACAATGTGTCACTGCAGTTTCTCAAGCAATTTGAAATGTCTTCCTTATGTTTTACTATTTTCCAGATTGTAGAAAATGTGTTAAGACCCTGAAGTTTTGAAATAACATAATCTTACATTATAGATTTTTTTAAGGCAGACCCTCTTTACCTTGATGCAGCTTTCATGGTTCATGGTTGTTACATATCAGCCATGAATACATTTGCATATAACCACAGTGAAGTGATAGAGATTGTTGTAAATGCAGACAGTTTGTAATAGACTCATTGGAGCAGGAGATATGGGGAAACTATCTTTTTTAATACATTTTAGTCTAGATTACATTTCGAATGAGGTGCAGTGCAGTACAGCCCATCAGAATAGAAGTCATTTACATATAAGGACAAAAGCTGCCTGTTTCATTCCAAGGATGAAAAAGTTGGAATAATTTGTCTTAGAGGCAGATTTCAAACGTTTAAGCCTTTAAGGTTGTAAGATAGCATGCATTCACCAGGTTGTGATAAATTTTGTCTGATATTACACTACCATCTGCAACAATAAAGCTAATCTGTACAGAACAGTCATTTGACCTCTTCGGAGACAGAAAAGATCTCCGTTTCTTGAAATATCTATCTCTCGGGGATCAGAAAAACATTAGTGGCTAAAAAGGTGTCAGTTTCTGCTTTAAATGCTGAGCTCTCTCATAAGGCACATTTCTCCCGTGATGGTTATAAGACAACCTGTTACACTGTTTAATTTTTAAGACTGAATTCACCGTGGGAAATAAGAAAGAATAAATACTTACTCCCATCTCGAACAACAGAGAGGCATCACTCACCTCATCTCCCACAAGAGAGAAGAGTCACTCACCCCCATCTCCCGTAAGAAAGAATAATCGTTCACCCCCATCTCCCATTAGAGAGAAAAATCCCTCACGCCTGTCTCTTATAAGTGAGAAAAATCACTCACCCCATCTCAGGCTATGTCCACACGCACACGGGTATTTCTGAAAACGGAGACAGTGTCTGTGTTGTATTTAATAGCATCCGAAGCTAACTCTGATGTCTATGTCCTTCATACTGGATGGACAGTGACTCCTCGCATGAATATAAACATGCCGAAACTTCTAACAAGGCTGGGAGCAGTAGTACTTTGTATACGTCGGGCATTGTAGATGAAAACCTGATGTAAACACAGCGCATGTGATGTCATATAAGTGGCACACAGCATGACGCGAAACAGTGCGTTTATCGAACTCTTTGCTTTTCTTGTCGACATGCAGACGCAGAAACAGAGTTTTCAAAAATCGCCACTTTGGCTGGAGTTTTCAAAAACCTCCATTTTTGCTGACCCGAAACCCCCGTTTACGTGTGGACGAAAGGCCAAAATGCATAGAAAAACCTAATTTTTCAGAAATACTGTGTACGTGTGGACATGGCCTCACTCCCATAAGAGATGATTCACTCACCCCATCTTCCATAAAAGAGAAGAATCACTCACCCCATCTCTTTTAAAAGAGAAGAACCACTCACTCCATCTCCCATAAGAGAGAAGAGTCACTCACCCCATGTTCCATAACAGAGAAGAATCACTAATCCTGTCCAGTACCTGCAGGATGGTCAGCCATCACTGACCAGTTAGACCAATGGAGACCAATTCTGTTTGTTTGCATTAACTTTATTTTCAACGCTCCTCTCTCCTGCTCTCTCCTCTGGTCTTGTATCAGCATTTAAAAAAGAACACAAACTTATAAAGTTACATTTGTTCTCTTTATTCATCTTTTTCTCTCTGCAGAAAGCAGTGTTGGTAATTTTGGATTTATGTTCAGTGTTAAACTTCCAGACCCGAAAGGTTACTCAAAGTAGGTCACACCGGTGGACAGCCATATGATAAATATAACCGAGACCTCCCCTTGCTCTCTGAAAGGTCAGCAGCAGCAAATTCAAATTCCTCTTGTGTTTTCTCGTTCTCTCTCTCCCTCTATCGCTCTCTTTCTCTCTTTTTTCTCTCTCTCCCTCTCTTTCTCTGCTCTGTTGTTGTCACTGTCTCTCTCTTATTCTCTCTCTCTCCTCTTAAAGAATAAAATATAAATCTGAAAAATGAAATTACATTGTTAAATTATGTAGTTATGTAGTTATATATGTCTTATGTACTATGTAGTTATCTAGTTGCTTAGTATATTTTAGAATTTTTTTGAATGACATATTGCACACTACATTTGATGTATATTGATGTATTGTATTTGATAAACACATCTTACACATCATACATTCATATGTGTCTGTCTGCCTGTCTCTCTCTCTCTCTGTCTCTCTCCTTCAATAAAGGATGCTCATAAACTGACAAACTGATTTTATGTTTCCAAAGCTGTGTATTGATGAAGATTTAAAATATTATATAAATTATATTATTGTTAATCCTTAATTTTCTATAACACAAAACTGGGCAGAGCCAAGCATCGAAGGTGCTATGCACCTGTTGGAATACTGTAATAGCTGTATTATTAGACCAGGGAAGTCTATGGCAGAGTATAAAACCATACACCAACCATGGCACATTGATATTGATAGAAAAACAAAATATCCAGGCACAAAATCTAGGGTCAGTCTATCTATCTTTGTAGTGGCATCACATTTCAAGGTACATTTTTGCTTAAACTTTTGGGTGTGCCTCCAAGCGTCATAACCCCCCCCCACACACACACACACACACACACGTCATTAAAATCTGCCAGATTTTTCAAAAAGACCTGCTTTGAAAAGTAGTTCTACATAATTTATACTACCACTACCAAAGTTGGTACATCACATCTACAGAGGGTTCTGAACAAAAATGATTCAAAAATTTTGCACGGAGAAAAATATGCCTGTTGTCATGATGAAAAAATGATGAAATGATGAAAAAATAGGAAGTGAGCCATATGTCAGCAAAGCTTAGCTGGATTCATATCAAACTAGGTATACTTTATTGCCAGGGGGAATGTCGAGTACCCACCAAGTTTCATCATTTAGTTATATGGAGGTGATACACAAGAAAAGAGAGAAAAATATTCTCACCTTAACCCTAACCCTAACCAAAGTAGAAGTTTCAACCAAATTTCTTCACAGTGAAGGAACGTACCTGGGAAGTTATGAACCCTCTGTGTTGGCCATTTTGTTTTTCAGCCCTCTTAGTATTATTATTTTTTCAAATGTCTGGAAAGTCATAATTTCTTGTAAAACCACCAAAAGGCCAATTTCAGTGTACATTGTTGCTTAAATGAAGGCATAAATCAATTCAGGGGTTGTTCTGATTAGTTGTCTACCTGATGGCCCTTAAATCTATTGCTTAGAACTGTTCGTCCAGTCTTTCAGAATCTTTAGAATCTGATGCTGCATAGTTTGTGTTTGTCACCCTCTAATCCACTCTGTGCACACACACACACACACACACACACACACACACACATGTACAGATATAAAACAGTGTTACATATGGTACAAGTGAAACAACATGTGGTGGTCCTCAGTACTTGAAACGCAGTCTTTGCTTATTATCTTGGTTTATAGCCTGTAAACCTATAGCCTGAAATCCCATTCAGACACCCAAACTGTACCTTATTTATGATTGCTTTATGTGGCACTTGTTGTGTATCCAATAGGTAGTTACGAACAAAGGAGATCGCAAAAGGTGTCCAATGTCTCTGTGCTTTTGTCTCACTGATGAAGAGCTCACCATTACTACTGACCAACAGCCCTCAGACCTCTCTCCATGAGGGAACAGCATTCAGTGCAGCCTTTACAGCTTCTTTCACAAACAAACTATTTCTGGCTTGAGGGTTCAGCTCAGAAATACAGTATAATGGGAGCCCAATATATCCTTCTTTTCATTCTTATATCATATTCATAAACGACTCATAAGGTCTTTAGTATTTACAGGTTTGTAGGAACTGTAGTGTGATCTCTTTGAAATGTATTGAATAATGAAGAATCTTCTGTTGTGTCTCACAATAAGACTGGCTGTCTGCGTTGATCTACTCAACTGATTCTTGACAGTTGTTTATCTGTCCTTCACAGAGATAGCACCTGCTTGTGTCTTGTGCACAATAAATTCTCACCTTCAGTGCGGCTTTATGATGACTGAAAAATGATGCCATTATGTGTCATCTGCAGCACTTTCCGAAACAACAGCTTTCTTCTATTACAGCATATTCCATCTCCAGACTCATATTCCATCTCCAGAATTCACTCTCGTAAAAACTCTTAACCATGTGTGATTACATGATATTTTTTTTACTACTGCAATAACAGAAAGCTGCAGGGATGGAAAGTTAATTGCATTTCTGAGGAGAAGGACAGTCATTGCTTTCCATGCTGCTTTTACCTCAGTGGTCAGCCTGCAAGTAACGTCTGTAACATTTGGCCTAAACTTGTTTTGTTTTGCTCTAATAAGTTTTGCTCTAATAGAATGATGCAGCCATTGTTTTCATGTGTATCTCCTACATCTGGTCATTTACCGCGCGCATTAAAGCAGCTTCCCAATGGCTTCTGTTCTACTTCCAGTCAAAACGTTGTTGGTTAAGTACAGGGAAATGTGTTGAAAATGAATGTCCATATAGAAGGCAGAGATGAAAATGCTGAAGAATTTCTATGAGATAAAGTTTATCATATAATCGCCACCCCCCTGTTTTTAACTATTGCATACAAGAATGCATCAGTATTCTTGTAGAGTAATAATAATGCATTGCCATTATTACTATTGTTATTATTGTAATAGTAATATAATTACTGAACAGTGTTATTAAATATTATATACAACAATAATAATACTAATAATAATTGGTGTTGTTGTAACTGTTTTTATCATTGGTGTTGCTAATAATCATCGTCAGCATCATCTTCATAATCATCATCATAATAACTACATTGTAGAGTCTGACCAATCACTGCATACTACAAACTGCCTTCAGCTCAACAGGCAAAGACAGTTCACACATGTTTACAGACCTTTTATTTGAATGTCAAGTGCTACAGGAGTCTCCTTCAGTGTTATGCAGCAATTCTGTTCATCCTGCACATTCCCTGTAGTGCTGCTCCCCTGAATATGAACGAAAGGTATGTGTGCATGCTTGTGTGTGTGTGTGTGTGTGTGTGTGTGTGTGTGTGTGTATGTGTGTGTATCACGGCCATCCTCTCTGTTTGTGAACTCACTACTGGGAATGTCTCTAGGGAGACATGCTTACAGCAGGTTCCAATCAGAAAGAAGGCCTGGGGCTTTGTGGGAATGCATCTCTCACCCACAGGCTTGTATCTGACATCAAACCTGGCAGTGGGCTCTGAGGGACAACAGCCCTAGAGGTTCTCCTGACTCCTCACTTCACCTGTAAAGCCCCCGCTGCCACTAACTTAATCCAATCATATTCTCCTCCACTGCAGTCCTTGGGACAGACATGGCTCTCAATCAAAGCTGCACTAAAACCTTAGAGTTGGATTTTTAATGATAGAAAATAAATTTTGTAAAAAGATGGATAAAATGCTTTGATGCTGGTACAGGGCGGCTTCATAGGTTTTAAATCATTCTCTGTGAGTGACAAATAAAGCTGTATAACATAAAAAATAAAGTTATAAAGGAATTCACAGCTACACGTCTGATATATCAAGGCAGATAAATTGATGATACATTGATATATTATATTATCATATTATATCATATTACATTATATTATGGTGCAGCTGGTGGCCTACTGACACCACTGAGGTACCCTTGAGCAGGGTACCATCCCCACACACTGCTCCCCGGGCACCCCTCGTTGGTGGCAGCCCACTGCTTCACTTGTTAAATGGGTTAAATGCAGAGAGAGAATTATACATTGTTTACACTGTGTGCTTTGGTGTGTTCACGCGTGAATATAAGGGACCACTTTACTTTAATATGACCGTCTGAACTCCATTCGGAGCCATTGTAAAATATTCAATCACTCACACTTATGACACAACAACTCTATTGTATATTAATGAGCAATTCAGCAAAATCCACTGTGTTGTGAATGAAATAATCTTTTACTGCTTTGTCGCTCTCATGGAACACCAAGTGAACTGATAGATGAGTTTATACTAACTGGCTGATGACTTATTTTCTTATCGAAAGCTAGGCTAATCAACAAGCCAATACGCAATAGAAATAGCGACCTAACAAGCTAAAGGACTGATTTACAAATAATCATCTATGATCATGCTATTTTTGGTACTTATAGGTGCACTGTGTAATTAACCTTTTGAACTCCATGAACGCATTTTGCGTTCATTTTTGTAACCTTTAGTCTCAGACTCAAAACTCGCAACAGGAGTAACACACATGCATGATACACGTATCACTGAAATCGAGAAGACTTGCCCTATACAATCGTCTAAGTCCTGTGTTTGTGCAATAAAATATTCCAGAGTAATCATGTGCACAAAGGAGAGTAAATTTTAAAAGGATTCCCACAAAAAACACACTGCTGAAACTCCATAAAACATCCATATTATTTACTTTAGGCGCAAATAAAGTGTGCATTCAATTCCGCGATGGTCCACACATTTGTCGTTGGATTCAGTGTAATTAATTCTTCATAATTCGTCATAATTTTTCCCACTGTCTTTCCATGTAATAAATATATATTTATTTTTATTCTTTTGCTATATTATTATTTTTTATAATGGTGGTGTGTTATATGTTTGTAACTGTTAGGGGAAAGTGTTTGACTGCATTCTAGAGGTCATCTGAACAACTTCTTCAGCAGTGATAATGATACCAAGGAAGGTCAAATTCAAATTCCATCTGGAAATAGTTAAATCTCTTCTGAAACACATTGTCTTGTAGAAATAAAAGAAAAAAAGTCAAATTTCACTAGGCGAAAACTAGAATTTGCTTATAAAAATGATATCAAGATTTTACTTGTTAGTTTCACATCAAATAATTACATGAATAAGTAGCCCTGGGTCTTCTGAAAAAAAACAACATAAGGCATGAATGACTAGCTTATGGTATTAAAATGTTATAGCCCAGTACATAAAGGGATGCAAAAACGCTCATAAGTGGCCCAGAGTTCAAAGGGTTAAATCCACTGATGATGATATCAGAGTAGAATCCATCAAATATTCAACTCCTCATTGATTTAATTTGAAATATGTCTATCGTTTAACGCTGTTTCAATTAACAAGATTCATTCATTCATTACCTGAACTGCTTATCCTTAACCAGGGTCACAGGTGTGTTGAACTCTATCCTAGTGGTCTTAGGGTGAAAGGTGGTAAGAATCCCCTGGACAGGATTCTAGTCCATCACAGGGCAGACAGGCAGACAGATTTATGCATGTACATACCACACTTAGGGGCAATCTTGCATTTCCAATTCGCCTGATTTGTCATTGGACTGTGGGAGGAATCCGGAGTACCTGGAGGAAATCACACGGACACAGGGAGAGCTCCAACAAGTTTCCAAGGTAATATCTTTAAAAGTGAAGGCTGCTCAATAGTTTGGCTTCACCCCAGCAAACATGAGATGTCTGAAAATAGCTGTATGGTGTGCAAGTCAGGTTCAGTACTTGGATGTCTGACTTCATCCTTCTTGGTCATCAAAATTCAGTTTTTTAGCTAGGCGATTTTTCAGATGTCTGTAGGCATGCAACATAAGTGCAGGAAAGCGGCAAAAGCAAAAAATCAGCTTCAGTACAGTTGCCTATTGAAGTATAATGTTCCTATTGCTGTCACTGTGTACTGTCCAAATATTTCTTTACAATTTTACACAGATTTACAGATTTCAAAAATACTTGACAAAAACTTTTATTCTGGCTCCTCAAGGGACATCTTTTCAATGTTGCTCAGTGGGACTGAACCACTCACATAATGTCACTGAGCCCCTGAGTAACCCTCATAACACCTAACCATACACGTGTGTGTGTGTGTGTGTGTGTGTGTGTGTGTGTGTGTGTGTGTGTGGAGTTCAATCTAGGACCTTGTTGACTTGGGGCTAAACAGCTGTCTATATTCATGAGAACTGAATGCTTCATAGCTGCATCATTCGAAACATGGATGTCGTTTTCATTATTCAGCACTACACACGCCTCCATTGTCCACTACAGGATTACAACAAGCCCTCATCTTTTCTTTTCTCTCCTCAGAAATAATCTCATCGCTGAAGCAGGTGTGACTTCAGGCCTCTCATACACACACAATGTCAGTCAGAAAATGACAGGAACCAATTTACCCTGATTATTATTACTATTATTATTATTATGATGAACATATAATTTCTTTTCTAGGCAGGTAATAACAGCTGAATTGCTTTTGAAATTTCAATCAGGGGATTTCAGCCTGAAGTTAATGTCATTTATAGAGTTACAGTGACAGCCTAAGCTGCTGTCTGAGTTAGCTAATTAACTAATTAATCCCTTGTGAGAATTCAGTAATATGTGGCATAGCACAGGTTTGTTATTTGTGAGTGAAGAGAGCAGAAAGCCTTCTGTTTGTAATCAGAATCAGAAAACTTTGTTGATCCTGGAGGAAATTGCATATTTTGCATATGACTGCACAGACACACAAACTCAATATAAAATACACTATGCTATACACACAAAATATAGTGTATTAATGCTATAGATATGTAACTGAAGTCAGTCTGAGGTGAACATCACTAGAACAACCTGCATTCACTTTTGATTCTGCCACTAATGGCCACTGAAGAAGGTCAAGCAGAACAAAGGTGAGTCTTTCTTCATCTAGGTAACAACTCAAAACACTCAGTGTTGTGTGTGTATGTGTGTGTGTGTGTGTGTGTGTGTGTGTGTCTGTGTGTGTGTGTGTGTGTGTGTGTGTGTGTGTGT
>JBBPCX010018799.1:0-17050 GCA_037974365.1 Hydrocynus forskahlii | reverse complement strand
CACACACACACACACACACATATACACATACATACACACATATACAGTAAACAATGGTGCATACAACACAGTGACAGAAACATTAGTGTAAAAAAAATAACCCTGCCACTGCTGTGTATGAGGAGTTAGTGAGCTGTACCACCAGGTCAGTGGTGTAGAATGGCTGGTGAAAGTGGCTCCTGACGATCAGGAGGTAGCTCTGATGGGATCGGGGTGTTTATTTCTGAAGGTGATCTGATGGGATCTGGCCGTGTTTTGGTGTTTTTTTCTGAAGGTGATTTTGTGGGATCTGGCCGTGTTTGGGTGTTTATTTGTGAATCTGCGGGTTTTCTGTTGAAATGAAGAACAAAGACTTTCTCCACATGGTCCCCTCTCCGGGCCCCGCCGCACGGCCGCTTCTCATTGGACGGCCGGGGGGTCCGCTGCAGCCAATGGGAGCGCGTGTCGGTGGGGCGCCTGAGTGCGGCGGGAGCTGATTGGCCGGCGGGTTTGGCGGTCGCTGGTCGCGCGGCGGGCGGGAGAGGGTGCGCGCGGAGCGGGCAGAGTCCGGGCGGGAACTCCGGAGCCAGAGCAGAACCGGGTCTTCACTCTGGGCCCGGCCAGGCTGGGGGCTGAAGATCGAGAGAGTGGGACAGAGCCGTGCGGTGGAAAGCGGGTCTGAGACCGGCTCTGAGAGAGAGAGACAGAGAGAGAGAGAGAGAGACAGAGAAATAGAGAGAGACTCCCTCTGGGGCTAGCGGGGTTAGCTTTAGCATTAGCCGTTAGCTTTAGGTCCTTTACCCACCCGCTTTACTTTCCTGATAGAAAAAAAAATAAATAAAATTTCTCTGTTTCATGAGGACTGGGGACCGGACTCCTGCAGGTAGGAAAACACAGTGATAATGTGAATAAACCCGTGTTTCTTCTGCCCGACATTCTTCAGGGTGCTGGAATAAGGAAAAGGAACCGTGTACATTAACCTTTCTGAATTAAAGAGAATTAAATTCATTAAACAGATAAGATCAGGGTGTTCAGATGTTTTCACCCCTCAATGAGACTTCAGACGTGAAGGCGGGTGGCCAACTGGAGAGAGAGCAGTTAAATAGACCTGCTTTAGTAAAACAAAGAACTTACTTTACCCTCCTTTATCCCACTCTTTTACCTCATGTTCATTTACTCCATTCTTTTACCTCCTCATGTTTATGTACACCACTCTTTTACCTCCTCATGTTCATTTACTCCAATCTTTTACCTCATGTGTATTTACTCCACTCTTACCTCCTGATTTATTATTTCATAGAAGCCATGGATAATTTATTGAGATTATAATATTTTGACATTAAGATGTAACTAGTAGGTTTTGTTTCAACTTATGTGTCAAAAATAGTTTTAAGACATGAAGGTATTTGTGGAAAAAAGGTAGGACCATGCAGAAGGAAGTTTATCAGTATTAATATTTATTCTCTAATGATGATGATGGTGATACAATTGTTAACCCATTCATGCCTATCAGTTATTAAGGGGGAAATGCCGGTTTGCGTTTAATTTATTATAATGGATTGATAGGGATGTTTTGTGTAGTTTTCCTTGAATAAACATTACTGGAACCGTTTCTTATTGAATATAATTTTTACACTTTCATGCATAATCAAAAGTCTGAAAATCTGTTGTTAAAAATGTTTTTAGCCATGTGGTTTGTTTTGATTGGGGAAAAAGTCCCTTAAAAAGTAAAAAAAAAAAACCCTAAAAAGTATATTTGATTTTTTTTAAATATCTGGTGAATATTAAAACTTTTAAATAAGATATATGCTAAAATGAATTTAATGTAATGTTTGGACACTGAAGGGTTTTTAGGCGGGACTGTTTTAGACCTGGGGGCTAAGCTAATGCTAAGCTAAAGTTGCTCTGCTTGGGACTAACTGATTAGCATGCTACGCTAAACTAGCACCTTCCAAATCAGACAAACTGAGGTCAGTGAGTACTGATACTGAAGTACTAATACCGAAATATTAAAATAGTAAAATGTAATAGAAACTGTATAACTACATTTGAAATTTACCATTATCATGTGGCTAAAAGGTGAGGTTTTAGTACTTACACGGGTCCAAATAGAAAATCCAGATTTGATTGTGGAATAACAATTAAAATTAGTCACAATAAAGTCCTGTAATTGATATTAATATAAAATAAAACGACACAAATCAGCACACATTCTGTGCATATTTTTTCTACATCATGCTGTGTTTAGTTGAGCGTATTCAACTAAACTAAAATTACTGTAAATCTGAATGATTTGTGGTTTCTGTCAGTGTGGTGTTCGCAGGGAGGAAACTTTAAAAATAAGCCAGATCAAAATGGTCACACTGATGTAGACGGGTTTTAATGTTTTATTGCTTTAGTTTGTTTCGAAACTCCACAATATACAGGACAAACATGGTATCAGACAAAAGTTAAAAATATTAGTTTTTAATGATAGTCATAGTACATATGGTACACTGTTTTAAAATGTGTATACTTTGGTTAAATTCACATTTTTCTACTTTTTTAAATATTTAAAATACACTGTACATACAGTGAAACTATATTTTGTGACAAAAGATTAGGTTGCTTTTGTGATGTAACATGTCAACACGCCGAATCCCAGGCTTACAGTAGTACGAGTAATAATGGAAGTTGTGAAAGACATGGAGAAAAATGAAAGTAAAATACCAAACTCATTTGACCCATTTATTCCTTTAAGTAGTCCGTACAGTATGTTCTGCTGCATAAATCTTCCTTTCAGACACTCATGTAATTAAAGTCTGGCTCCTGTTGGACTTGGTCGTTTCTAGTCAGCCGTGGTGTTGGATGTGCAGATGGCCCTATCTATTTTTGCCGTTTTTCATTTTGAAAAATGTTTTGGACATGAAGCTTCAACAAACTTGCCCACGGAAATGTACTTGTGAATTTGTTGCGTTTCTTAACGCTTAGTCAGCGTCTGCGGCGTCATCATTCCAGAGACAGAGCTCAGCAGTGTGGCAGATAGGGACAGATTTTAATTCAGGAAGGAGGTGCAGAAGTGTTTATGGGTCTCCTCGCGTCATGGCTCCTATAGTAGGCCCAGTAAGTTATTTGTCTATAGTATTTAAATGCCAGTATTTGGGAATATAGCATAGTGTATCTCATATCGAGTATTTTCTGCAGTTTATTTGAGTTTATTTTATTCTTTATAGTTGATTTTGTTTTGTGTGTCTGTAGTTGTAACGTATGCTATTTCCTTCAGGATCCATGAAGTCACCCACCCAAATACCAATTAAATAGCTAAATTCTTTTGACCGCATTAAAGTGGGTTTAGAAGCTGATTGAACTTTATACCTCGTGCCATTATACAGTGTTTATGCTGGTAGTATTTATTGCCATAGCAAAAAATGTCAACAGAATTACCTGAGTGATCAAAGAAAATCCGAAAATTGTTCAAGTGTGTCTGTGCGCCTCTCCCAAAACAAAATCTGTCGCTGCCATCCCTCTCCTGACAAAATGGAAATGCTCTCCCCTGCCTAACCCTTTATTATTGCTGTTATAACTCAAAGTAGTAATTGCTACTGCTAAAAGAGATATAACTTTTAACAATGTCTTTTTTTTTTTTTTTTTTTTTCTTTTTTGATGGGTTGTGTCTGTGTGTTTGTGGTGCTCTAGGGAAATCATGGGATTGACAGGGAAGAGGCTGGAGAAGGGCCCGGTGTGCTGGAGGAAGAGGGTAAAGTCTGTGTACATGCGGCTCAGACAGCTGAAGCGCTTCAGGAGAGCTGATGAGGTGAAGGTAAGCGTGAAGATCGAAAAACAGTTTACACCGACAGCACGAGTTCCATCTGTAGACAAAACAAATGTTTCTTTAACCCTCCTGTTATGTTGTGGGTCAATTTGACCCATTAAAAAAAAGCTCTGTTCTGTTTTTTCAGTATGAAACTTCTTTTGCTTGGCTTAATAGGTGTCTTTCTAGCACCCAAGGACACCATACAAAAAGTCAGTAAACAGCAATAAAAAAAGCAGAAAATAAACATGCATTAACAGTGGTAAAATTGGACAATGCAAATAATTTAAAGACAATATGCGAGCTTGAACAGACGGGTTTTGAGTTTGGATTTAAAAAATGAGGGGGGACTGATGTTTTGGAGCTCGGGTGGTAATGAGTTCCAGAGCCGGTGTGCTGGGGTCTATAAATCAAAGGATTCCTTGAGAGTGATCCCATTTGATAGTCAAGATGCAAGGGCTGTCAGATAGGAGAGAGACAAGCTGGCAGCTATTAGGATAGAGTGGGACAAGTGGGTTGAGCAACTTCCTCTACTCTATAACAGGCCCTAATGCCCAGTGGCACTCAGAGGTCGCTGCCGAGTTAGGTAATATAGACCTTCCAAACCAGCCAAATGCGGCATTAAAATCTGGACAGCATGTGATGCAAACACTAGCTATGCATTGAACATGCAGGTTTACGCTGGAAAGTTGAAGGAGTCCCAGAGAAGAAGCAGGCTACAAGGGTTGTGCTTGATATGGCACTACATAAAAAGAAAAAGAAAAATCATAAAATAATATTTTATAATAAGCAATATCATGTAAAACAATTGTTTTATGTGTAGGTCTTTCCAATTCCTGAGAAACGAACATAACACGATGGTTAAAGACCGACAGTGGATTTTGGTTTATAGATGGGGGGGTTTAGACAATCGTACATTCAAAACTTCAGTATTTGTTGAATGCCTCAATATTAAATGTTAAACTTTACATGATACTGACTATCCTTTTACTCTGGCAGTGTGCACTTACACACATCTCAAAGACGTCTTGGAATAATGTGTTAAACATTCCCCTGTGTTTGTGTGTGCATGCATATAGTTGTCAAATTATACTGAATTTAAATAACATTCATGATTATATGAACAAAATGCCTAGAAATTAAGTGGGCTAAACTGTTAAAGTCTGATATTTTAATCACTTAAGTATTAGTTTAATGCATCAGTATTAAAACGTCACTGTCAGTTTGCTACAAGGTTTGATTTATGATACTTTTAAGACAAAGTTTAGGCTTTAAATGTATTTTTCAACATCTAGAGAGACTATTTTCCCACCATCATCAACATCAGACAGGTGGAGGTGGAGATGTCTGATTTCGTTCCCCTGCACTGTAAAGAAATCAGAAAGTGTCTGTCCTCTTTCGCAGAGTATGTTCAACTCCAACAGACAGAAGATCCTGGAGCGCACAGACATTCTCAACCAGGAGTGGAAACTGCGGCGAATTCAGCCCGTGCATATCATGACGCCCGTCAGCTCCCTGCGTGGAACCAGAGAGGTTAGTTCCGCTTCTGGTTCCGCTCCCGTCATTTCATTCTGCACCCTCAAATAAAGAAGGAGTAATCCCACAGGTTTTTCCTTCCTGCTGCTTTCACACTCTAAAACCAATATCTTGCAACTGACCCCCACACACATACGCACACACCAAGGACTGATAAGTGCAGAGGTTCTTTTGTGTGCAGGATTTCTCGTTGAACATGTACAGTATTTCTGGTGCAGAATTACGGTGTATCATTTGGTGTCTGCTGCTACTAGGCATCTGAAGATACCCACTAAATTTCCTCACGAGATGGAAATATTCTCACCAGGTGTTTGTTATTCCTACCGGCAGTCTGTTTGTGTTTCAGCTCTTGGCTTGATTGTTGAGTAATTTATGGAAAAAAATGTAAACTCTCAGCAGATTACAGTGTTTTTTGAAACACAGTACAACTCTTGTCTTGCAGTGCACAGTGGATAGTGGCTTCGCAGAATTCTCCAAACAAGTCATTCCTCTCAAAACACTGAACGCTGTGGCGTCTGTACCCGTGATGTACTCGTGGTCCCCTCTCCAGCAAAATTTCATGGTAAAGTAAAACATGGTCTACGCTATGGTTTTTACAAAATGGACAAAATATGAATTTAGTGATTATACTGAAACATATTGTGATTGCATTATCTTTCTGTATATTGCAGGGCCCACATTTTCCCTTTCCTTCATTAAAATGACTTGAAGTATTAATTTAATAAGTATTAAAGAAAATGTAGAATATAGGCCTAAAAGACTGGCCAAAATAATTAGACTTTTGTTGGATTGCATGAAGACCTCGATTCATCAGAGCCCCTGGTAACTAGGGCTGCACGATTATGGACAAAATGATAATCATGATTATTTTTTATCAATATTGAAATCACGATTATTAATTACAATTATTCATTATTTTGATAAAACAAATTTTTATTGCACTTTCTATTTTAAACAAACAGTAGGTGAGTAAGGCTTTCAGTTCAAAATGAAGCCACAAATAAAAAGAACTCAGGAATAATAAAATAAAATTTACCCAAGCCAAAGGGCTAACAAAAAATAAATATGCAATTGCAGAGTGCAATCATAAAGTACAAACAAATGGGAAAAAAAGAAGCCTATGCAGAAAAGACACATACTACAAGGAACTATGGGATGCCGTTTGTATAAATTAAAAAATAATATTTTATAATAAGCAATGTCATGTAAAACTATTGTTTTATGTGTAGGTCTTTCCAATTCCTGAGAAACGAACATAACAGGAGGGTTAAAGACCAACAGTGGATTCTGGTTTATAGATGGGGGCAGGTTTAGGCAGCAGAGCCCACTATTCAAATGTTAATATCACAGACGATCATCTTAATTTAATCTTGGCAGCCAAAATCGTAATCGTGATTACAGTTCGATTAATTGTGCAGCCCTACTAGTAACTCACCTGGAGCTGTGACTGGTCTCCCTGTCAGAAACACTGTGATTGATTAGAGGCTCATTGACATATTGCGATAAGTTATTAGATGATATATTGTGCACCCTTAGTCATACCCTAAATAGTTGGTTCTTTCAAAAGTTCTTTATGAAAACTGATTCTGTAAAGCAACATAAACACAAAAAATCTGAATGTATTAACAGTTCTCTATTCTGAGAACTTAAAATAACTCAAGAAATAATGCTATTATATGGCACAAAAAGAGGTTTCTGTGAACCCTTTTAGTAATGTGTACAACCATTGCTATAGACTGTGTAACGTATGGCTGCTATAATTGCATGATTATAAAGAAAATAATTGATTAACATTAATTAATTTGCATTGATTGACAGTTTGTATAACAAGAACAAACTTGCAGCAACTTAGGCTGATGGGCCCATTCACTTCAAGTCAAGTGCAAATGTTTGTGTTCCCTCAGTTTAAATGAAATTAACACACCCTGTGCAGGGGATAAATTATATTTTTGGCAAATTTTGGTGGATTTTGCAAACATATGTTTTCTCATTTTAACATAACATATGTACACAATCAGCCACAACATTAAAACCAACTGCCTAATTTTATGTTGGTCCAGCACATGCTGCCAAAACAGCTCTGAACCATTGAGGTGTGGACTACATAAGACTTCTGAAGATACAGCAGCATATCTCAATCCTGTAAGACTGTTGTAGACCAAGTTTGTGGAGATGCTGTTCCCTAATGACAGTGTCCTCTTTCAGCTGGATGATGCACCTCCACACTGCCAACACTATTCAGTAGGGGTGGGAATCGAAACCCGGTTCCGATTTAGAGCCGGTTCTAATTTTGCGAAGCACCCAAATCCTTTACCTCCGGGGTTATCGGTTCCTCTAACGATTCTTTCTGACTTTTTCCTGTGTTGCGCACAATGTCTTAACACAGCATTAAAATTCAGGAATGCCATGTGTTCGATTCTCAGCGCTCCGTTGTTTCCATAGACGAGGGTAACTTTAACTACAATGTCACTTATTACCAATACTTTTTATAATTGTATTTTCATATTTGGACAATATTATTTATTGTTTAAAGGAAGATAAGTGCATAATTTTTTGTTCAAGTGCTTATATTTACCATGTAAAGGACTGAGTTCTGACATCTAATGAAATAGCTGCTTTCGAAGCAAACAAAATGGCCTATGACTACCTTTTTTAATGTAAATATGTAGCTAACCAGGTCTTATTACCTGTCCACAAAACTATAATCAGTTAAAAGTATTTATTTTGTACCGTTGTTGCCTTCTCAGCCTCGGCTTTAGCAGCTGCTAGCCAGGCGTGTTTGGCTCGTTACTCTGGACCACAGAGCAGGTCCAAAAATGAGACAATTACAGGGAGCAGGGTCTGTTCTTTCCTCCCTCGGAATGGGAGCATTTATTTACTGTCTCCACAAAGAACATTAGAGTGGCGAATCACTCAAAAACAGCGGCCATGTAAAACTCCAAACACTCCCTGAAAGACTATGTCTCCCAGCCTCCCTAGAAGCTCAGTTACCTAGAATGCAAAGTTTCTGAAGGCAACAGGCTCATCCTGTAACACTGTTTAGGAATCAATAAGGAATCGGATCGATAAGAAGAATCGATAATGGCATTGACATCAATAATTTCTTATTGATTCCCATCCCTACTATTCAGGAACCTTTTGAGGAACATCACAAAGAGATTAAGAGGTTGTCTCAACCTCCAAATTCCTCAGATCTCAATCTGATCAAGCATCTGTGGGACAAACCTAGTCTGATCAATGGAGGCCCCACCTCACAAAGTATGCCTTGGGCACAGTGCATGACTTAAAGTGCACTTGTCCTGTAATTGCGCACTGTTCCTTTCCACTGGTGCGAAGAACCGTGCTGTACTGGGAACAAATGTTTTCCTATTACCAATGCTGGATGGCAGGGCTGAAAGCGAGCCGCAGCCGAGTTGACTGCATCACTGCTTTCTGATTGGTTGAAATGTTTCATCACAACATGGAAGTACTGAGATACACATTGTGGTGCAACCTGAACACATCTTCAGTGTTGTAACCGTGGTCGGGGAGTTTTGGGTCTTACATCAGACAACCTCACCCGGGTGACCAGGTAGCACACTACGCCACGGATCCCCCTCCTCAACCAGAGCCAACATGAAGCCGTTTCAGCAGCTTCCATGATGTTCTTCATGACTCTTCGCCTGTGCAGTCCGCGGATCAGTAGGAGTCCCAGGACCCGATGTAACGACATGCCTGCGAAGCCCCACTTCAGTGGGCCCTTACTCCAACACTCAGCCAACAAGTCAGCATACTTGGCCATCTTCCGCTCTTGAGCATCCCAGGGGACAGGTAGCTCCAGTAGCACCGCCTGCTTGCTTGCCCTGGACACCAAGACCATGTCTGGCTGGAGTGTTGTTGCTGCAATGATGTCCAGGAATCTCGACTGTCTCCCAAGGTCAACCAGTAGTTTCCAGTCCCTTGCTGTTGCAAGCAAGCCCTCCTGGGTCTTATTTGGGAGCCGGGGCTTCTCGCCCGCTCGAACGAAGGTGATGGTACACTTAGAGGAGTGTTGCCGCTTGCTGTTGTTGATACCAGTGCTGATGGTGTCTGCTACTGCCCGCTGAACCTGGTCATGGCGCCAACGGTACCGACCATCTCCCAAGGCCCTTGAGCAGCAGCTGAGGACGTGCTCTAAAGATCCACTATTCTGGTAGAGTTGGCAATCAGGTGATTCCACCAGGTCCAGGCCCCCTGCTTGGACATGCATACCATTCTGCTGACGCGAGCTTCCTCCACTTCAGCACGTACATCATCCTGGATCAGCTTCCGACTCTCCTTTCCGCTGACTTTACTGTAGGTTTTGGATCGCTGCCCGGCCCGCCCAGTAGCCACCGTGCCCACCAGGATACTGTGTTGCAATCTTGCCTCACCCCATTCCACTGCATCCCGGGCGCGCCACTTCCATCCTGTTCTGACCTCTACACCTGCTGAGGAGACCTTGGTGTCGGTGGAATCTCTGCAGAGCAGGACTTCTCTGACTCAGGTGACCTTGAATTCCTCTGCCAGACTGCTGAACAGAAGCTGCAGTTTGGTCTTATGCCTAAAGAGTGCAGTGCTGCTTAGGCTCCGTGGCAGGCGCAGCCACCTGCGTAGGAACTGACTACTCTTCCTCTCAAAGCCCTCCACGATGGTGATCGGGACTTCATAGACTAGCAGCGGCCAGAGAAGACGAGGCAGGATGCCATGTTGGTAGATCCAGGCCTTAAACTTTCCAGGAAGCCCAGGCTTGTCCACAGCCAAGAGCCACGTGTCAAGGTCATCGCTGGGACCTTGACGTGTCCTTCAGGTTGCTAGTGAAGAGCTTGCCCAGGCTCTTCACTGGCTTTTCTGACACTGATAGAATCTGAGTGTCTCCCAGGGTGAAGCAGAACCGGTCAGTCACTTTTCCTTTCCTCAGGACTAAGGACCTGGACTTCACAGGCTTGAAGCTCATCCTTGCCCATGTAATAAGCCATTCAAGACCTTGGAGAAGCCACCTGCATCCGGGCACTGATGTTGTAGTTACAGTGAGATCGTCCATAAATGCTCTAATCGGTGGTTGTCCGGTCCCAGATCTGGACAATGAACCTTTGCACTGAACTTCTGCTGACTTCAGCGGAATTTAAGTGAAAAGTTTTATTTGTTTTTGTTTTTATTACTATTATTTTTTTACAGTCCGAACCTTGACAAGGCAGAGCTGTTTTCGCGTCACATGGCGCACCAGCAATATTAGGCAGATGGTTTTAATGTTATGGCTCATTTTTTGTAAAGGTTTCTTTTGAAAGCTGTTATTGTTCTATTGTAATTGCTCAATTACTAATACAATCAATACTGAAGGAATGTGAAGTAGACCGATTAACTTAAGAGAATTAGTTAATTAGTGGAATAATCTCTGGATTCATTTTTATACTCTCCCTTTTCTTTTCTTCTGTTTTTTTAGGTTGAAGATGAGACTGTTTTGCACAACATCCCTTACATGGGAGATGAAATCCTAGACCAGGATGGCACCTTTATTGAAGAGCTAATTAAGAACTATGATGGGAAAGTCCATGGAGATCGAGGTTTGTGCCTTGGGTTCCTTACACTATTGTCTAGAACAAATTAAGTTTGATCAATTATTCGTGTGAGTTAATTTACAAATAATTGATAAATTACTGGAAATGTGTTAGAATATGACACTGCACAGACACACAGAGAAAAACTGCATACAAAGTAATTTAATATAGACCGAGCTTATGTAAACCAGAGAAAACAAGAAAAAAATCAAAGCAGTGCAGGAGGAATCCTATGATCGGCGGTCATAACCATGTGGCCTAGAGATGTAACAAAAAGCTAGACTTTTTTAGGATAGAATAGGATAGAATAACTGCTTTATTGTTTTGTAACTGTATTGACTTGCATTAAATTTCACCAACTGTTTTCTGAATAAAGTAAAAGGTCTTGGAATTTTTGAAAAATTGTTACGACTGTATTACATAACTATTTTATTACTTTATTTTGTTTCTTTGTAGAATGTGGCTTTATAAATGACGAGATTTTTGTGGAGTTGGTGAATGCGCTCAACCAGTACAGCGACAACGATGATGATGACGACGAAGAGGAACAGCACGACTACAAACTGGAAAAAATGGACGTCTGCGATGGGAAGGATGACGTTGACGATTCTCGCAAGGAGCTTTTAAACTCTGAGAGTAAGACCATTACTGTCTGACCTTCTGGCATTTGTTTTGCCTTTATTTATTTTCCAAAGAACAGTATTTTATTGAATAAATATTGGCACAAAAATGGGCACAATTTTGCTTATGATGAAGTACTTTATACATTTATATAATAACATTTGTTTAGTGTATTCCGTTCTGCCCTTTTTGGTAATCAGAAAGCAGACAGGTCTGCTGAGAGAGCCCTTAATCCAGAAAAGTAATGCATGTTAAGTCCCTGTTTCACATCTCAGACCGGTGTTGTGTCCTGTTTCTGTAATAAGTGACAAACTTTAGCAGTGTGTTTGTTAGTGGGGTGTGAAATTAAAATTGTGATTCTGTTTCTTTTTTGAAGCTCAATAATTTTTTTTTTCACTTTGATCTTAGATTTCACAGCCCTGCACTAGATATGTCATAGCAGTGAGCAGTCAGCTTTTCTGGTAGGCCTTTTATTTCAGAACATATCCCTTGATCTCAAACTCTGTGTGTTTTCTTTTCAGATCGAAGCGATTGCTCTAAAAAGTTCCCTTCTGATAAGATCTTTGAAGCCATCTCCTCTATGTTTCCTGACAAAGGCTCACCAGAAGAACTCAAAGAGAAGTGAGTCCTGAAAACACATAGCATACTTTTTCTTATCATATTAATAGTTCAGTATAAAGTGGTTCGTATCCTGAAGCATCAGTTTAGACTTGCTGAAGTTGTGTTTCATCTTACAGTTTGAGGGACCAGACCTTCACAACATAACATTTTAGTGCTGCACAATATGTCCTGTGCTAGTCATTTTTGTGATATTGGGTCTCTGCAATACTGAGATCACAGAAGGCTGTGATAACCAGTCACAGTGATTCTGACAGGGTGACCAGTCACAGCTCCAGATGATGGAAGTCTTCATGAAATCCAACTAAAGTCTCATTTTGAACTGTTAAAGTTGTTGGTGAATCAGTGCCTGAGTAGGCAGAACTAAACTGCAATAGCTAGAATATGGAGATATGTACATTGGTTATGTGACATCACAAAAACTGTTTTGAAAACGGGATATTTTTGTAGCTTTTCTGTACATGGACTTCATGGATGGGGGTGTAAACAAGCCATTTGAAACAATATTTACAGACTTTAAGTCCTTTTAAGACCAGAAAAGTGCTGATACGGGCCCTTTAATATCTTGAAAGGCATTTCAAACAATTAAAATCACAACAGGCAATTAAAATAACACTGGTATGTTCATATAATGCAGCTCTACATTACTTTCATATTAGTTTTTCACTGCTGCATAAGACTACAGTTCATGATATAAAATATAATAAGCCTCTAATCAGTTAAAGCATCCTGTCCAGTCATATTTATTTATTGGCACTTTTCCATTGGCACAAGATATGGTGGCGTACTGTAACACATGTTTTCTATGATCAATAAAGCCAGCCGAACCCGAGCTGCTTGATACCAGGGCTAAATGTGGGCTACAGCTGAGCTGACAATCACTGCTCTCTGATTGGTTGAAATGTTAACACAGCATGGAAAGAGGTCATTGTTTGTTTGTTTTTTACTGGCCGTGCAATAATGAACAGTTGTCATAAACTCTGGGAGAGAATTGAGTCAGAAACTCCATTACCGGACTGAGATGCACAGGAACATCAAAACTTCAGTACCATGCAGTTAAGATACATAATGATTCTGTAAACCTGTGGAGAAGCACCATATGTAATAATTTCAAACCCAATTTTTTTTTTATATTTTACACAGTTCGAAGACCACCTATAAGTTAGAATTAAAGTGCGAATGAAAGAATCCACATGAAAGCTTCCCTTTACTCACTGCAGGTATAAAGAGTTAACTGAGCAGCAGCTCCCGGGGGCCCTCCCTCCTGAGTGCACGCCCAACATTGACGGACCAAACGCTAAATCAGTGCAGAGAGAACAGAGCCTGCACTCATTCCACACCCTCTTCTGCAGGCGCTGCTTCAAATACGACTGCTTCCTTCACCGTAAGTTCAACATTCTGCCTTTAAAGGGCTCATAGCCTACATTTTTCTTGTATTATGCTTTTCCCCATCATTTCTACATGGCATTTTTTCCAAACCTATCTTTGTACCTTAGAATTAAACAGGCTGTTTTTGTTAATGTACCTTTAAGATGTAAATTACCTTGGCCACAGGCTATTTAAGTGTGTTTTTGTGACATCACAAAAAGAATGATTTCAAAATGCATAGCTTAGTTTCCATATACAGACTTGGAAAAGAATAAGTGACTGTGTTTTCCATCATAGGTGCTCTTTGTGTTTTTGGAGGGAAGAATTTGTGATTGTGGTTGTGATTTTTGCTTCTTTTCCAGCCTTCCATGCAACCCCAAACACGTACAAACGAAAGAACATGGAGAACATGGTGGACAGTAAACCGTGTGGTATTGACTGCTACATGTATCTGGTTCAGGTGAGCAGATGTGCCCTTTTTGCAGAGTAATTCACAATGACTGTTGATTTTATACTGGTGGTTCCGCCACAGTAGATCTCAGATACTGATGTGTCCCTATGGTGGTGTTAAATGGGGCGTTTTTGTTTTTTGTTTGTGTGTCTCTTCACATTGCGTTGATCAGATTACACTTACTTCAGCATTTGTGTGGTCGTTCAGGGTTTTTCCCGATTTCTCATCCAGAGATTTTTGCATGTATTGAACTGAAACTGAGTTTCAGATCATCACACCCCATCTGATGTCAGTTTTATTTATGAAAGAATGAAAGTCTCAAATTGGTGTCATACTGGCTGCACCATTAATGTTTGTGGACTTTTGGTTGTGTTTCTTAGGACAGCATAGTGCGAGAGTACTCTGCGGGGGTTGTTGCAGAGCGAGCGAAGACTCCGCTGAAGCGCTTGGCCGGGAGACGCAGGGGCAGGATCCCCAACAGCAGACCGAGCACCCCCACAGTCAGTGCAGAGACTAAAGACACAGACAGCGACAGAGAGGGAGGCACAGACAGCAACGACTGTAATGACAAAGATGACGACGACAAGAAGGATGAAACCACCAGCTCCTCAGGTACTGAAGTGGTTTTTTTTTTTTTTTTTTTTCCTTTTCAGCCAGTTTATTGGGTATACCTACCCCATATCTACACTTATTAAATATTTTATTGAAAATACCATTGGTGAGCTGGGCAGTATTCAGTGTTAAGGTGACTTTACTGTCATCAGAACATGTACATAGTGTAATGTACATGTTCTGATGACAGTATACAGCAACACAAAATGACATTTAGCAGCGTTGAACCACACTCAATCAGTGTAAATTCTAGGCTTATTAAATAACATGAGTGTCCCTGTGACAGTAAGCAAAAGGTAATGTGCATGTGCTATTGAGAGTCCAGAGTGTAATATGAGTAGTATATAAAATGAGGTAATAAAAGTGAAATGGTGATATTTATTGTTATTATGATACATTTTGTAACAGGGAGCATAATTAGTCTTGGTCAATTGGATGTAATGCAGCACAGTATGTGAATGATATAAAAAACTTTTTTACCATTATTTTGTAAATTTGGCATCGCTGGTTATTTTATGCCTGTTCTACCTTCTCAGATTTAAGATATTTTATGTTTACTCTGACTGTTAATCATCTTTATCATCTGGCCAGTGGCAGTGCTGTAACATTCATGAACAGAGTAGAGGGGGTGATTTGTGCAGCAGCAGATGGACTACAGTCTGTAATCCTACAAAGTACCTGTAATCCTACAAAGTGGTGGTATCTGTTTTGAGAAATGGGCCAGTGAGTGCACAATACAGCTTTACCTAATAAACTACCATCTCTGGTTTTGTGGAGGGATTAATACTCAATTTAATTTAATGTGGGCTGGTGGCTTGTTACACTGCTTCCTGTGTTAAATCTATTGTTTGTGTGCTTTTCTGTAGAGGCAAATTCACGCTGCCAGACTCCAGTGAAGCTGAAGGTTAGCTCTGAGCCTCCTGAGAACGTCGACTGGAGCGGAGCTGAGGCTTCTCTCTTCAGAGTCCTCATCGGCACCTACTACGACAACTTCTGCGCCATCGCTCGCCTCATCGGCACAAAAACCTGCAGACAGGTAAAACGTCTAGCTGACGGGAGTGGCAGGATATTTTACGCAATTGGGGCGATTTGAATATCGGAATATTGTCCACAGCCCTGACCATCTATATTATTATTACACGGGGATGATGGTGGGCAACTTTGCCATTTAATTTTCCTTGCATGTAGAAGCCATCCACCATCATGAGCTTCACTGCTGTGATGTGATGGTTGAGACAGGCAGGATGTATTCATGAGCTCCAACAGGTTTAATACAAAAGTTTAAAAAAAGAGGGCTCTGAGGTGACACAAAACACAAGATGGACGAAAAATAAGCAACAGTTTTAACAACAGAAGAGTTTTAAACATTAAGCATTTCAAAGAACCGCATTACCAGCATTTTTACAAGGAGTGCCATGACAAGACACCGACTGAAACATGGGGTTTATAGACCCAGACTAGACATTTTAAAACACCTGGGTGGGGAGGAGACAGAAACAAGACAAGAAGACGGGGAAGACAGAACATTGCAAAAAGCCAAAAGATAGGCAGAATGTTAAACTGCAAAGGAAATTTCAGATGTGTTAAACCTTTATTCATTGATAACATAAAAATAATTCTACTGCTTTAAACAAAATAAAGGTATAATTTATCTGAGCCTGAACTGGTTTTTGCACAGATATTTGAACTGTGATTTGTTGTTCATAAAGAAATACTTCTAAATGTAAATAAATTGCTTAAGCTTAATTTGGCCTATTTAAACTTTCTGCATTTTTTTTATCACGGACAAATTATGAATACAATTTTTTTTATGATGAATTCTGTTGGGCCTTAGATTTTTCAGATTTTTGGACAAATTGCAGCTGTAAAATCTGAAACTAATCAAAACAAATCTGAACTTAAAGGAAATTTATTTTAGTGTGTTTAGTCAGTTCATGTCCACTCAGGGCTTACTGTGTCCTCTAAACTTTCAGTACTTTGCTCTGCACACACTTGGCAGAATGTTGTCACTTATCCCTGGAAAACTTGTTTCCTGTAGAATATAAATAGGAAATTCAAATATCTCCTGTGTACGTATGACAACCCTCTGCTTGTTCTCTGAGATGTGACTAGGTAATGCAGTTCTGAGGCCTGGTACACTGTTTAAAAACACTCTGAGACATTCAACCAGCTATAGCACATATACAGATAACAGATATGACAACCTGGTCTCATGAAACACGCCTCAAAAATGAAAATAAGCTGATCTGACTGAAATTATTACTGTTGGAACCAGCCTGGTGGAGAATAGTGTTTATCATTAGTCATTAATTTATTTATTTAGCTGGGTTAACATCTTTGAAGTGTGGTGTTTCTATTTTTCGTTGGGGATGTGTTCACAATAAAATAAATATTTCAGTTCTAACCTTGTCCAAAGGCCAGATCTTTTTTTGCAAATGTATGCATTAGGGCTGGGAATTTAACGCGTTAATTAGATTAATTAATCACAGAAAAAAATAACGCGTTAATATTTTTAACGCA
>JBBPCX010018768.1:0-17056 GCA_037974365.1 Hydrocynus forskahlii | reverse complement strand
TTCCTTGTTTTCCAGGCCCGTGTTCCCCCCGTTTTGCCTTGAGGGGTAGCACGTCCTGCGCCCCAGCCTGTTTTCCTTGTTCCTGGCCGTGGTGAGCGCAGAAGCTCCCGCTTCGTGTTTGTTTCTGTTTGTTGCTCATTAAACTCCCTGCCTGTAACTGACCTGCTGTGTGCGTCCTCCCCCTCCCCCTCTCGCCCATGACAAATGGGGAGATTATTTTAGAATAGTGAGATTAAGGAAAACATGCTATAATAGTATGAATCCAAAAGGAATTCTCTGGGTCTTCTAGGTTGAAGTTACTGGAGAAAAATGTTTGTAACTTTTAGTTTATTTCTGGAAGCTGTAGATATATCACTTGACTGGGTGGCTCCAGTTTCTATGAATTGCGAACATTGGCAGCTCTGTACCAGGGCTATTTACCTAAGGAGTCATTACAGAAATGCTAAACATAATAGTGCTCTATGGTGAGAAACTGACAGAGCTCTGTAACACCTGTAATGATGAAAAGAAGGATTAATTAAATAATTTCCTCTATTGTTACAAATCAAATTGCAATTGCAATAATAGTGAAAATAATCAAAGACTTCTTTTTTTAATCATTCAACCCTAGTTTGGTCAATTTCATTTAAGTGGAATGGTCATTTTGTTCTACCTCTAGATATAAGAACCTGAACAGTACCAGAGATGATGCTGGAGAGTCATGCATTGTCTTAGCAGCTCCAGTAACATGTGCCTCCTCAACATTAAAATGTGGTGTTCATGCAGTTACTGTATATAATCACACAGTACATTTGTCCAAAGACAAGAATAGTGCTTTTCTTTGAAAATAAGACATCTGATAGCCTTAACTTTACATCCTTCCATTCACCTGTCCAGTCCGTTATTTGTGGATCCAATGTAGTTTGTGAAATGATCTAACTTTTTGACTCAGAGGAGACCACAAGGGCATCAAGATGTGCAACGGAACTGCATGCAACAGGTAGTATTTTTCCTCTTCAAATTTGAATTTGAATATTACGATTTGCTTGGAAACACCAACAATATATATTTGTGTGTATTTCTCAGCAAATACCCACACCTGCTTCTGCCCATGGTAATAGAGGGATGAGGACAGTTGTGATGATCTAGAGTTTGAATAAGAAAATAATTATCCTTACTACAACAGCAGTCTTTATCAGAAATAAATGCACTGCTGGCACTCCAGATTAACTGCCACACTGTCAGCAGATTTAACATCTGCCACTTTGACATCTGGGATGTTTCAGAAAAGGTACATTCTCTGTAAAGAAAGACCTCCTAGTGAGGTTTTCTGATGATGCAGGCAAGTTCGAGGAAGGTTTAGAGACAGATGGCCATCTCACTTCTGATGAAAAAGTTGAACAAACAACTCATATTTACAACAGTTACCGTTCCATGGGGAATGGTTTAAAACATGCAATGGATGTTTAATATGGGAACAGATTTAACATGTCAATACTCCTTGACCAGTGTAAGAGAAAAATCAATATATTGACTTATATTCTAAGGCAAATCAGTATATTCACTTGATGATTCATATATGGTTGATGATTCTTTTTATGTAACTCTCATAATAGTGGAATGTTTAAGCAACTAATCATTAACACTGTATAACCAGTCCTGGAGCCATTAGGGCAGGGGACTTAAGTTTATGAAAGTTGTCATTTTGTAAAAACCTATATTCTTTATGATTTTTCATTGAGTGCAAACTTATGTTTTCATTAAAATGTTCTGACATTATCTCTCTGCTCTGGTCCACTGAGCGTGTTCAGTGTTGTTACCATGGGGTTGTACCATGCAGAGCCATAACATGAGACAACTAGCGTTTCATTGGTAAAGTTAAGATTAACAGCGGTTCCTGACGCGAGGAGGCCCCATGAACTACAGCCTAGTTAGATAATGTGTATTTCTTGTATGAAAGGCTTGGGGAAGAGAATCTTCAACCTGGGACCGCCCCGGGGCAAACATTCTCTCCTTCTTAAGAAGAAAATAAAGGCTTTGTTCTGAGCGAAGAATCTTTTGTCAGTTGTCAGCTGAGTTTCCACCACACCAGCTATCAGAGAATGAATATAGTTAGGCAGGGAAGATGATTGCTGTAGCCCAGTTCTGATTTAGGACTGATGGTTTGGGGGAAGAAACTCTTTCACATCTTGGTAGTGATGGCCTGTATGCTGCAAAACTTTTAACCAGATGAAATGAGAGAAAAGAGGGTGTAGGAGGGGTGTGTGGAGTCATCCACAATGCCGGTGGCTTTGCAGATTTAAATGTCTGCAAAAGGAGGGAGAATGATATTCTCAGCAGTCCTTACTATCTTCTGTAGGGTTTTGTGGTCTGATGCTGCATAGTTTCCACACTATGGGCGGATGCAACTAGAGAATGCTGTCTATAGTCCCTCTGTAGAATGTTGTGAGCAGTTATTCAGAAACAGGTTGTTGGCTCTGCACCTGGTCATTAGGGGGTGGGGGGACCTTCCTTGCTGCCATGTTGTTCTGTGCCTCAAACTGCATGTAAAAGTTTAGCACATCTGGAAGGGAGATCTCACCAACATAATCAGGTGGAGATAACCTGTAGTTGGTGAAGGCCTGGATGCCCTGCCACATGTGTGGTGTGTTGCCGGTGCCCTAGAAATGCATTTTCTGAGCATATGCATGCTTTGCTGCTCTGATGGCCCAGGACAGGTTGGCTGTTTCTATTCTCGGGGCAGCTTTATTGTCTGACCTGAAGGTCCTCAGCAGGGCATGCACCACCACAATCATCCACAGTCGACTACAACTACTTTTTTGCACCAAATGTTGGAGCCCAGAGAGACCACTGTGACTTCTTGTTGATGCACCTTACATACAATGCCCAGCACTCCCAAAGGGGTAACTCCAAGACTGCAATCATTTCAGTGCCTTTTACTATAAAGAACACAATGGCTACAGAAGCTATAGGGAAAGTAGGTTTGAAACAGATCTATAATAAGTTACATGGAGGAAGAACAATGGATCATCTCAAAATATCTGGATTTCAAATACAGACAGATGTGGTGGGTGAGGCACTTCAAGGCCCCCACTGGGCCTTGCAAAACATTATTTTATACTGTACTTCAGTATATGGAAATCAATGTGTAAGTGATTGAATGTAATCAGAAAGTGCAGTTCTTTACAGCAAACTTTATAGCAAACAATGAGTAGGCTTTATTTTTACCACCAATGTGTACTTTACTAGGCCCACTCACACAGAGGTATCTCTTATTTCCCCACAGTGTGGCAATCAGTGCAGTAAAAGGACCCGCCTTGAAGACTTACCGTGTACAGCAGGAGACACCCAATCACTTCTGGTAGGCAATTACTCCTGTGCGTGGCACATTTCCTGTAATTTGCTCTTTGGACATCAACCGTGAATGTGAGATCATATCATAAAATCTATTTTCATAACATTATGGCTACTGTCATAAAAATGCAACAGGTTTGCAGGAACTTAACTGAATACAAAAGAAGCAGCTTATCTGTCCATTAAATGTATCAGCAATAACAGGTTTGTGGTAGTTTATGACAGAGGGACAGTTGAGAAATTAAATTCTCTTTAAAAAATGAGATTTAATATTTAAGGTGTCTCATAGTATTCGCATGAGGAAAATCGCATAGTAAAGTCCTTTTTATAGTAAAATTTTATAGTGTTAGGCATGCATTCATACACAATTTTACGCATAACTATTTGTAAATTGTATAAAGGATTCATTCTAAGCCATTTTAGAATCATAAAATATTCACCCAACGCAAAGGGCAGCTGGCATGTAAATAAACAGAATAAATGTATGAACCTGTAAATTGCCTGTTTGACAGCAGTGAAGAGTAACATCTACAGTCACAGGAGCAGTGGCTTTAAGTGGTGGTGCAAACTAGGGCATTAACGACTTTCGATGACTCAAAGTCAAGTCGACGTGACAAACAAAAGGCTGATACCTTGAATTTTCTGGTAAATTTAAGTGTACAACAGAAATTGGGAACAGTTTAAGCCACTGCAGCCACTCAGCGTCCTCTGGATTGGACGACTCCTTGCAGTGCCAGCATTAGCAATTGTGGTAACCCAGGGTAAAAGGTCCCCAACAGTATTTATTTTGGTTGACTTTAAGTGTTTTTTACCCCTTGGATCTCAGACACAACAAAGCAAGAAAGGAACCAAACACCTCGATACTATTTTAAATACACCCTTTATTAAGCAGTCTCCATTCACAGTCCACACACAGTTTCTCCCTTGGTCTGAGCCTCCCACCCCACACACCCGTGTATACACAGTTGACACACAGCACCCCACATTAGGTTCCACAGTAAACTAGTTTTTAAACTCACTGCACACACTTCTAGTAGTCCTCCATGATCACCATTCCCCGCTGGGGAATCTGTACCCTGGCGACCATGAAGTCCAGGTGCCCGCGTAGCCCACATACGGGAACGACAGCCCATTCACTGCCCTCAGGGTCAGACACGGAATTTCTGTGGAATCCTTGACCCTGGCGCCCCCAGTGCAGCGAGTGAACAGGCTGTGCCTAAATAGGGTGACCTACTAGCCCATATCTAATATACATGGGACCGGCCTCCTGGCAGCCAGCACCTCCAGGATGGGGCTCTCCCCTACCAGCACGTCCCACAGGCCACTGGCTGCTGGGTCTGACTCACCTTTGGGTCGCACCCCCGACTACTTGCATCCTCGGCCTCTCTCCTTGGACACTCTCCCCATGTGCCCTGGTTCGCCACACTGGAAACAGATAGGCCGTCCCTGTTCGTCCCAACACAGACCTCCAGGCCTGGTGGGTCTGGATCTCCTTCATCGGAGGGGCATTGCTGTTCCACCAGTCAGTTTCTCTGGCCTTTTCTGCTCACTCCAAAGGTCAGCCAGCCACCTCTCCCACAGCCCCTTCAGCTGCTCACATACCTCATGCTGGATTTCCTCTTTCAGAGAGGCCATCAGGCTTTCCTTTTCCCCGGGTGCCCCTTGGGCTGGCCCCGGTGGCTTCATGGGGCGATACACCATCATGTGGCGAGCATCCACTTCAGCAGGCCCGCCTTCTCCAAGGGCTTCCTCTTCTATCTCCTTGGCTTCTTTGCAGGCCTCCACGTGAGCTGACTCACTCTCCGAATCAACTTCTGTAACTCACTCCTCATGGGTCCACCCTGCAGGCCAGTCACTAGTTGGCTCCTGAGGGTCACATTATCATCCTTCCCCTCCCACATCTGGTGTTTCTGACGCCACCTGAAATGACACTCCCGGAGACGGAGGATGAACGACCCCACCCTTTCTCCGGGCTGCTGCTTGCATGCATAAAAATCGGCCATCAGCCTTGCGAGTCCTATATCCTCCCCATATAGCCCTTCTAAAATAGTGAGGATTTTGCTAGCTGTGTCCCACTGTTCTTTGGTAAGCAGCTCAACCTCTAGCATCCCCTGCGAAGGCGCTAAGGACAAAATCAACTTGCTGTATGGCTGTGAGGATCTGGGCTCAGATGCCAACCTTGATGGGCCGTTTCCACTCCTTAAATTCCGTTTTCACGGACCCATCGAACTTGGCTAACCAAGGCCCACCCAAAAACCAGGGAAACCACCCCGGAGAACCTGCCTCTACTGTTTGGTCCTCATTCATTGTTATGTCTAGAGAGATCCTTGTCGACTACGCCAAATTTAGTTGTGGTAACCCAGGGTAAAAGGTCCCCAACAGCATTTATTTCAGTTGACTAAGTTTGTTTTTTTTACCCCTTGGATCTCAGACACAACAAAGGAAGAAAGGAACTAAACACCTCGATACCGATTTTAAATACACCCTTTATTAAGCGGTCTCCATTCACAGCCCACATACAGTTTCTCCCTTGGTTTGAGGCTCCCACCACACACACCCGTGTATACACAGCAGAGTTGACACACACAGCGCCCCACACTAGGTCCCACAGCAAACTAGTTTTTAAACTCACTGCACACACTTCTAGTAGTAAATAGAGCACACAAAATATGGTTTTAAGTGAGAGGGAGAAACAAACAAAGTTATGCACATTAACTGGAACAGAAACTAACTCAATCACCCCAAAGGAAAGAAAGGAAAAGAAAAAAACAAACTTAACCCCGAGGCCCTCTCAACCAAAATAAATAAACAAAAATCAAACCTCTGGCTGACAGTGCCACAGTCCCCCGTGCTCCGATGCACAGTCCCAGACACGATACAGTTTCTGGCTCCCTTTGTCCCTTATTCCATCTCGGATTCCTTTCAGCACCCTACGGTAGCAGCCATCTGACCCACCAGCCGCAGACACTCGCTGGGCCTCGTCCTTGGCGTCCTACTCCGTCCGGCACAACCATGAACCTCCGAAAACACACATGCACAGAAACCTTAACCACTCATCTCCACCCTCAGCCAAAGACTGGCTCCCGCATACCCTAGGTAGCTTAGCCACTTCCCTGTATGCCGGCTGGGGATCGCAGAAGGTTCCCCTGCCGTCTCTCTTGGCTCCATTGCGCTGTCAGCCGCTTCTCGCTACTGCTCTCTCGTGCTGCTGGCCGTCTCCACCCTGCAGCGAGGCACCTGAAAAATAAAACAAAGAGACACCTTCCTCACTGCGACTTGGCTCACCTTCCCGCCATCACCAGCCCCAGACTCAGACTCTGGTACTTCAGCCCACTCACAGACCCTAATTTGGCGAGGCTGCTGTCTTTCAGTCGCTTGGGAGAGTCTTCTTGGCCAACTTTCCCCCACAAAAGTCCAAGGAAACCATGCACCCCAAAGCATGGCCGACCAAGTGCTCCCCGGCGCTGCCAGACCAAAAATAACCCAAAAACACAAAAAGACAATACAAAAGAGAAAAAAAAGAAGAAACACATTCCTACCCAATTCACCCTACCCAACCCCCCCTCTCAGGGGGCGTCGACTTGTGCCTCTTTCTGTTAATGCCCTAGTGCAAGCTATGCAAATGCATATGGCTTCAAAGCTGGGGACCCTGTTGGCCTCAAGCTGTTAACATTCCTACTTGCAACAGAGTGCACTGAGAAAGAGAAAGAGCATGAGTGAGTGAAAACAAAAGAGCATGAGTGATTCAGGAGAACATCCCATTGACATGAAATGACACCCCCCCATCAACAAAATATTAACCCCATTCAATAGACAAAAGACAAAACAAACTCAACAAAAATTGCCTTCTCTTCGCATGCACACTAATGCACTCATGGCATTCCTGACATCACAGATCCTCTCAAATAGCAAAGGCCAATTTAACCCCTGCGTATCAGCTGAGCTCTGAGTTGATGAGTTAAACTGAGAGTAGGCAGCTGCTAACTACCTGACTAGCAGCCCCATCTTCTCAAATTTGCCACAGTAAATTATGCAGTTGGGATATGTCAGTGCTTTGTACTTATTTTTTAAAGTTTGCAAATTATTTTAACATTAATTACACAATGCAGGTTGAGGAGGTTTGAGTGCACCTTCGGAAAAGCTAACACTAGAGATAACTGGAGGTTTTCTACACAACACAGAACAAAAACAAAACAAAAAAATTCTAAAATTGCCTCTGGCTGTGGTGTTGATCTCATCAGTCAGTAGCCTGACGCACAGATGATAAAAGAGGGCAAGAACACGTCCCAAGATAAGTCTCAGAGAATTGCACATAAAATCATGATAAGAAAATATTTCAAATGTTTATTATATCTAAAGTATTAGCTAGAATAAAAGTTGTATCATAGGTCTTCTCTGTCTTGCTCTTGGTTTGTGACCTAGTTTCTTTCAGTAGCTTCCCACAAAGACGCTGTAACAAAAAGTACAGGTCTGTAATAATGCAGACCAAAAACAGGGAGACGTAGGATCCATCCGAGCATTTAGGCTAGTGCAGACTGTGTTTTTTCCTTGTGCCGCAGAGATTATTATCGCAGCCAAGCATGCCATTTTGAGGTGTCTGACTCTTTTTGATGAAGGCTGAGGGTAGACTTGAGGGGCAATAATTGCAGAAGAGAAAAGGCTGAGAAAGGACTGAATGCTGCAATTTTTTGTGCTATTTATTTCATCCATTCATGTCATTCCATTCTATTTTAGGAACAGGAACTATTAAACTTTTGTGATTTACTGAGATAAAAGTCTTAAAATAACTATCACATTGCTGTTTATATTAATTTTTTTAATGAGACACACAATATAAAATAATGTTACTTTGTGTGATGAAGCAGCAAAGTGTGAAAATGAAATGTTGGTTTACGTCACTTGCAGATTGATGAGCAAAATTAAATGATCTGACTCACTGAAAAAATATTTATGAAAATCCATTTTTAAAAAATGGTGTAACTGCTTTTCATTTACAATTCAGATTCAATTAATTCAGGCAAATCTGGTAGTCACAGCAACAGGAGACGGATGTGGAGTCTCCGACTGAACCTCTACCTGTAAACAAACGGACTGCAGGCCTGTCAGACAAACTGAAAGATCAAAGCAAACCGACGAGGGGAAACGAACAGAGGTAATTCAGATTCTCTCTCTCTCTTTCTCTCAGTTCTGCCTCGGAGTCCAGGTGGGAGCAGATGTAGTGTTGGCGGGGGGGGGGCATTTAAAAGTCCAGGTTTGGTCTATAGGGGGCGCTGTGCAGTCAGAGGTCGAGTTGAATGAGGCTTAGCCCTCCTGCCCGAAATCCTCTGTGAACTTCTTCACCCTCAGCAGGTCTTCAGCGTTTACTGTGGGCCGAGTGGTGGCTGGAGAGCGCAGCATATCCACCATGCATACAATGGGCTCTAGGAGTTTGTCACCAGGCATATCCATCCAGGTCATCTCCATGGCTGCGGGGTCGCTGGGAGAGCAGGGGGTCAGGAGGTCCTCCACCAGCACTAAGGGGTTACTGTGGGAAGGCCCTCGCACCTTTATTAAGAGTGTGGCAAACTATACCTTGCAGACGGGCTGCATGAATGCGTCTCTGACGATGATACTGATGTCTGCTCCAGAGTACCTGTCCGTTTTGTGTGCAAGTTGCCGCAGGTCTGCATTAGCCAGGCTGTGGGCCGTGTTCCCCAGGTGCAGCCGGAACATCACCACCCGCGCCGGCTGCTCCAGGAGAGGTATGTAGATCCGCTCCACGGTGTCCACTTCCCTGTGAAGAGTTGAGGGAATTTGATGGGCAGAATCACAGCTTTCTTCAGAGCCTATTTAGCACCCTCTAGCTCTGCAACATCATTCCAGCTGATGTTGGGCTTCTCAGTGACAATAGCTCCCATCAGATGTTCCTGCAGCTTCTTCTTCTCTGGGTTTTCCCCCTCGCTGTCACTGTTGCTCTTGTTGTTGCTCTGGGCCTCCTTCACAGGCTTCTTGCCCTGTTTCTCTTTGTTCTTCAGGTAGTCCTTCAGCTTCTACGATCGGTCTAGGTACTGCATGCATTTCCCTCGGATGCTCTCTTTAGTCTTGTCACTGTGAGCCTCATACTTGATGGCGTGTAGGAAATACTTCACAGCGTGCTGGTAGAGCCTCAGAGTAGAGGCTGACATTTTTTTAGGAATCCCACAGGTCACGGGAATCCCGCGGGAATCCCACGGGATGGGAAACAAAATCACTATTAATAACGTGATTGGGACGGGACTGGAAAAAATTTAAGCAGGAGTGGGAGGGACCAGGAATCGTAATAACACTATGATAACTTTATACAGAAATAAACCTTTTAAATAAATAAACTAATTTTGAACTCAATACTAGTTATCCTGTCTCTTTATGCTCTCCTCCTGTTTGCTTTGGTGTAGCCGATTAAGTGAAGGGCGTGCTCCACACACCCGTAACAGTTGGTGGCGATAGTCCTAACCAACAATAATGTAAGAGAAGAAGTAGGCTTCTTCATGCACTTTTTAGCTGCGTAAATCATAACCAAAATGGAGGCAGATGTGAAAGCTACGCTGCAACGACTACTGTCTGAAAATAATACGTCAGTTGTGCTCACGGATATTTCTGGGCGGTCTGAAATAACTAAAAAAAATTTACGCGTTGAGAAAGATGGCGTGAAAACGCCATACGCCAGCTGCAAGAATTGTAGACAACTGATTAAGTACTATTCAGACTCAGGCATGAGTCTCATAATAGAAATTCATAACATAATGCAAGTAGCATAACATCCTACTATTTGAACCATTTATCTTTAATCCAAGTCACAGGAGTGATGGAGCCTATCCCAGAAAAACAACCTGGACAAGTCACCAGGCTATCACAGGGCAGACAAACAGATTCATGAACACACTGGAGGTAATTTAGCATCTCCAGTCCACCTGATGTGCATTTCTTTGTGTGGCACCCCTTAATATACACTGACTACGCCACCCCTTGCAGTTCAGCACTACTGAAGTGTCAGAGCAAAGGGACCAATACTCCAATAAAATGTACGGACACAGGTTTTAGAAAAATATAAAAATACAATCTTTATTAATCAATATTCTTTTAGATAGCTTAGTAGGTCACCAATTAATTAAGTCACTACATAAAAAGAAGGGACAGCCCAATAAACACAAAAAAGGGGAATAAAAGAAAAGGCGAATAAATCACCAGGACATCGGGACTGAGGCCAAGGGAGGGTAGACACACTAATGGAAAGCTAAGGTTTCTATACCACACGAGGCTGTGCAAACACACTTATCCCCATATGCACTTCAACTCAATACCATGCAACCCTCACAACACTCAGGTACCTCAAATAGTAAGAGAAAAGCAGCTTCACACTATACAGCACTATAAGTCTTGCAATCATTAACAAACACAAAAAAAGATGAGGGCTAGGGGACCCAGCTTTCCAGTGTAATTTCCCTCAAAAACATTAGGCTACTCTGCACAACCAGCATCCAGGTTGATTAAAGATAAAGGAGGGGCTGAGGGACTAAACAATAAGAAATAAAACAAAAGATACAGAAAAACAAAATAAACCCACTCTAGCCTGCAGCATACAAAACAGTCTCACGTACAGTGTAACATTATACTCAATCAACAGCACGCAGGCTAGAGGAAAACAAAATGCAACAAACAAAGGAAATAAATAAGTAAATAAACTGAGCAGCACCACATTCACACAGTACAGAGAACAGCAGCTAGCCACACAACATAGCCATATGGACCTGTCCCAGTATTAACAGCATATGCCAGAAGTTAAGCTTGGAAGTACATCAGTCACAGCATGGTCACAGCTACCAGCGGCCACGCGGGTTACACGCCGAGTTTAAAGTAGTTCTAATGGTGCCGGCTTCCCCATTCACTGAAGGCAGAAACAGCCCACCACACACTGCTATGCCATAAACTGCATGCTCACATGGATTTTTTGTCCAGCAGAGACGGAGCAGCACGTGAGAAGCGACGGACAGTGATGGAGCGCGAGGGTTCAGTGGCTGGCAACAAAGAGGGGATGACGCGTGGCCACGAGGGTCGGAGAGTGAGGCGAGATCATTGCTGAATGGGGGCGCATGGAACTGGTGTGGGACGTTGCAGCGCAGCAGGAGCCAGTCAGCCGAGGAGCTGAGTTTCCCTCGGCAGGGAGCGAGAATACAATTAGGGCAAGCACAGTGGACTGGGCACGGTCTGAGGTTTTGGGTTTTTGGTTTATTTTCTTTAGTTTTTTTTCTTGAGGGCCTCATGGTGGGAGCATGGAGGCCCAGGACTTTTGTAAGTTTGATTTATTTTCTTTTTGATTTAATCACTGTCTTGTCCTATGTGTATGTTTATTTCTTAGGTTGGGAGTGTGTGCAGTGTCATGTGTGTGTGTGTGTTTTAAAGTGGTTTAGGTGTGAAATTCCCTCGTGTGTGTGTGGGGGGAAGGTGTGGGTCAAGGTGTGGGTCAAACCTGGGGTGAGGTGCTGTGATCATTTATTGAATGGAAAGATCTTTTGGTGTGTAACAGCGTTAAAGTGTGACTTGTCTTTCCCATAAGGCTTGCTGTGAGCTGGGTGGTGTATAAGGGGGGTAGAACCACTGAGGGGGGGCATTTGTGACTCTGTCTACTGCTGCCATGTTAAAGAAATAAACGTGTAAACAGAAAACAGTATCTGAGTGAGTCTCATTAGACTCATTGTTGGTGCTCCAGGCGATCCAAAAAGGGTTAAATCAAACATTAAAGACAAAAAAAAACCCAAAAGAAGTAAGTTGGCTACAGTTGGGGTCTGTTACCCTAGGCCACCACACCATAAAATTTGGTGTAATCGGCAGGATCTCCTCGGGTACGACAATGAATGAGGCACAAGGTGACACGAACGAGGTACGAAGTGACAGAGGGGGGCCTGGGTGGTTTCCCTGGTCCTTGGGTTCGGCCTGGATGACCAAGTTCAATGGTTCCGCCAAAGCTCAGGCCCAGAATTCGTCCACCATCCACCAGGTAGACTTTATTTTAAGTGCCCTGGAGGAGGAGGCTAGGCAGGAAGTGGAGTTGCCAGCCGAAGGACAAAGGGACACAGCAGATACAATCTTGGGGTTCTTCGCCAGGGTTTATGGAGGAGGATACTGGGCTGGCTAAGCTAAGGGCTGAAATTTTTACATGCCAGCAGCAGCCTGGGGTGAGGGTGGGGTCGTTCATCCTCCATCTCCGTGAGTCTCATTCCAGGTGGCGTCAGAAGGAGCCTGGCTGGGGCGGGGACGATGATGACACCACCCTGCGAAGCCAACTGGTGGTGGGCCTGAAGAGTGACCCTGGGAAAAAGGAATTGCAGTGGCTGATTCGACGAGCCGGACTCGGGGGTTTTGGGGGCTCGCTGGACTCTTGTGCCTCCACCAGAGACCCCCCCAGGCCCTGTCTCCAAGCCCCCATTAGACTTAGAAGCCCTGTAGAGAACTTTGCCTGATCAGGTGCAAGGGCTGCATGAGGCCAGGCTGGCTGAGTTGAAGCCAGGGCTGATGGAGCTGGCTAAGGGAGCGACCAATGTGCTACCCCCACCTCGTCAACGAAACAGGAGGTCATCAAGGTCAGGTGGCCTCTGTTGGGATGAGCAAGGGTGGCCCATTTGCCTGCAATATGGTGAGTCTGGTCATATGATGAGGGCTTGCCCCAGTCGAGATGTCGAGCCAGCCAACAGTACGGCCAGAGATACAAGCGGCACTGGCTGCATCTGCCCTCAGGGAGGCGTTGGTTGGAGAGAGCCCTGTCCTTGAGGTGTTGGCTGCTGGGAGGCCGGTCCCATGTATCCTGGATACCAGCTAAGAGGGTGGCCTGGTATTCGACCTTGGACTTGGCAAGCAGCTACTGGCAGGTGGAGGTACACCCTGAAGATAAAGAGAAGGCCACCTTTGTGTCACCCATGGGTCTTTACCAGTTCAAAAGTATGCCATTTGGCATTTGTAATGCTCCCGCAACCTTCCAAAGATTAATGAAATGCTGTTTGGGTGAGCAAGTTCACGATTACTTGTTGATTTATTTGGATGATGTGATTGTGTATTCTCCTGATTTCAGATCCCACTTGCGGCATTTGGAGGGTGTATTTCAACGGTTAGAGGCCCATGGGTTGAAGCTGCAGCCAGAGAAGTGCTGTCTGTTCCAGCAGGCAGTTTGGTACTTGGGTCATGTTGTCAGTCAGGAGGGGGTGACCACTGATTCTGAGAAGACGGAAGCAGTACGGGGCTGGCCGCAGCCAGCGACAGTAAGAGAGGTGTGCTCCTTCTTGGGCTTTGTAGGTTACTATTACTGGTTTGTGCCAGGGTTCGCCAAGAAGGCTGGGGCCCTCCAGGGGTTCCTGAGAGGTGCTGGGGCCGCGTCCGGACAAAAAGTGATCTGGACAGAAGAGTGTCAGCAGGCCTTTGAAGCACTAAAGATGGCCCTGATAGAAGCTCCTATACTGGCTTATGCCGACTATGCTCTGCCGTTCTGCCTGTATACCGATATGAGCCTCCAGGGGTTGGGGGCAGTGCTGATGCAGGTGCAAGCTGGACAAGAGCGGGTCATTGCATATGCTAGTTGGAGCCTCCATGACGCAGAACAAAAAGACCAGAACTACAGTGCCTTTATATTGGAGCTACTGGTATTAAAGTGGGCCTTAGTGGAAAGATTCAAAGATTACCTATGGGGCACTAAGTTTGAAGTGCCGACCATTGCCTACTCCTACACCTGAAGACGGCCAAGTTGGGGGCTGTAGAACAGCGCTTGGCAGGACAGCTCGCATCATTTGAGTTTGAGATACACCACAAGCCAGGCTGGGAGCACCAGAATTCTGACATCCCATCCCAGTGACCCAGGGGGTCCCAAGTGGCCCGGTTAGGGACTGATGAAGAGTGGATGGAGTGGCAGAGCCAGGACCCCGACATGGCCCAAGTACATGAGTGGGTGCGGTCTGAGGTGAGGCCCACCGCGGAGGGTAAGAAAACCGTATCGGGAGTAGGACGGTGCTTGCTGGAAGACTGGGAAGATCTGAGGGTGGTCTGGGGGGTACTACAACATCGCTGCTGGAAGAGTGGAGAAGAGCAATGGAGGGTTGTGGTACCCGCAAGCGAAAGGCAGAAGGTGTGGAAAGAGTATCATGAGGCTTTGGGGCATGCACAAGGGTGATGCATGGTGTGGGCTCTGCAAGAGAGAGCCCATTGGCCTGGCCAATGACATCGAAAGACATCGAACAGTGGCAGGGTGAGTGTGCGGAGTACCTTTGGGGGTGATCACCACCACTTATCCCTGGGAAGTATAAGCTGTGTCTTTCTGTGTTTGGTGTGCTCGCTCAAGGGGGGGCGAAGCGAGCACACGAAACACTGATGGCTCGCGTCATTGAGGAAACTGTATCAAGGGACTTTTCGGGTGGCTGCTGGCCTGTTGGACTCACCTTTGTGCCGAGACTTCACGTGAGTGGATTTTGAGCACTGACTACCGTCTGTGGAGTGAGGGCGTTGGGAGGGAGAGAGTTGGTGGCCACCCGTTCTCTGATGCTTCATGTTGTGCCATCTTTCTTCCCATAGGTGCTGGTTGGCAGCCGAGACGCGAGGACCAGGCGATGTGGAGAGAGAGAGGAGCGGTGTCAGGCAGAGAGACGGAAGCGAACAGAACTCAGACCTCTGCGTACACTAGCCGGCCCAAAGGTAAGTAGCTTTGGCTAAATGAGTGCTAGTGGCTAGCCATTTGGGGCTGAGTTGGGAAGGAGGGTCTGAGGTGTCAGGTTTCTTTTGTCCGGCAGAGATGGACCAGCGCATGAGGGGCGACAGATGGTGACGGAGCATGAGGGTTCAGTGGCTGGCAACGAAGAGGGGATGACGTGTGGCCATGAGGGTCAGAGAGCGAGGCGAGATCACTGCTGACTGGGGGCGCGTGGAACCGGTGTGGGACGTTGCAGCGCAGCAGGAGCCAGTTGGGCCGAGGAGCTGAGTTTCCCTCAGCAGGGAGCGAGAATACAATTAGGACAAGCACAGTGGACTGGGCACGGTCTGAGGTTTGGGGTTTTTGGTTTATTTTCTTTAGTTTTTTGAGGGCCTCAGGGTGTGAGCGTGGAGGCCCAGGACTTTTGTAAGTTTGATTTATTTTCTTTTTTGATTTAATAACTGTCTTGTCCTATGTGTATGTTGATTTCTTAGGTTTGAAGTGTAGGTGGTGTCATGTGTGTGTGTGTGTGTGTGTGTGTGTGTGTTTTTGAAGCGGTTTAGGTGTGAAATTCCCTCATGTGTGTGTGGAGGTACGAGGGAAGGTGTGGGTCCAACCCGGGGTGAGGTGCTGTGATCATTTATTGAATGGAAAGATCTTATGGTGTGTAACAGCATGAAAGTGTGACATAAGGCTTGCTGTGAGCTGAGTGGTGTCTAATGGGGGCAGAACCACTGAGAGGGGCCGTTTGTGACACTGTCTACTGCTGCCATGTTGAAGAAATAAACGTGTTAACAGAAAATAGTATCTGACTTTAAAAAGCAACTAAGTATCTACAGTTGGGGTCTGTTACCATAGGCCACCACAGTGTTTTTTGAAGGTTATAGAAGTATTTAGGACTAAGTGACATTGAACTTTTGTAAAAAACTGTTTCTCCTTATAGAATGTAACCATGTTATTTGGGAAACTATGATACTGTACTAAGATTATTCAAATAATATACAGATAATCATGCAGCATAGAGATTTACAATGAACATTAAAGGAGTAATAGTAAAATTTGCCATCCTCTAAATCTTTGCAATTACCAGTAGAAGTCTGGAAAAAACAATAGTCACCCTGGCCTGTTGTAGACTTGCTTAAAACACAGTCTCACCACGTCACACTGAAACTACTTCCTTATCATAACTGATAAAGCTACAGTCATAAGGAACTAAACAAAAAAATCCTGGAACTGCCACTGGCTGTGGTGTTGATGTCATAGGTCAGTAGTCTGAAACACGTTCCATAGAAGAGGGGAGTTTCTTGGCATCGTGCATTGTTGGGGCCCATCTGTGCTACACTCTTGGAAAACACGATACTGTTTTATAGTTTATGATTCAAGATTCAAGATTCATGATTCGCATTTGTCACATGTATAAATATACAAGTACAACATGCAGTGAAATGTACCCTGAACCACTCCTTTTTTTATGACGGTGCAAAAGTTAAAAACTTTGTTTTAAAAGCTTTGATTTTGTTTTAAAAACTTGGTTTGATCAAGTTATTTTTTAATCTTAGACTCAGTTTACTTCAGTTAAAGATATAAATGTCATATTAAGCTATTTTCTCATGACCTTTTTATCCATCTTTACCAGTGAGCTGTACAGCTCCTACAGAGTTAAGAATTATGGAGTCACTACAGACAAAATACTGTAATATTGACGTTTTGTAATATTTGCACTCAAGCTTTGTTTAACATCTTGTAAAGCTTGAGGGGTGTTTAACTGCATGCTATTTATTATTAACATTTTCACAACAGTACGACTCCAGCTACCTAGTTAACTACTATCAACTTTATATATAGTTGGTTCAAATCTGTAACTTGATTATGCATTAGCCAGTTCTGCTGTCATTACTACTCTTGATGAATGGTCATTTTCCTGTTGTTAATAACATTGTAAGCAGTAAACCTATATATTTTTACTAGGGATGAGCGAGTACAGCATTATCTGTATCTGTATCTGTATCTGTTAACCATATGAATTATCTGTATCTGTAT
>JBBPCX010018757.1:0-17059 GCA_037974365.1 Hydrocynus forskahlii | reverse complement strand
AAAATATGATTCCTGCTACCCGGTCGAAAAATGTTACCTTGAAGTTTATATAATCTATACAGTCAGATTAGGACTGATAATGATGTGAACTAAACAAATAATAAAATAATACACATAATCTGAGGAAAATACATTTTATTTTAATGAGAAGAGCCTAGATAGATAGGTAGATCTTTACAGGTGCATTGAGCCAGTTTATACAGTCATGTTCTAACACTGAGAAATACTACCCTGTAGCAGGGTGTTCAGACGATTCATGCTAGCTTGTAGAAAAATGCTCCCTTGAAGCTTATACAGCTGCCAGTGTCCCGAGGTAGCCAGTGTTGCCAACTATTTGGAGAGGGGGTTCAGTCTTGAAACGGCAGCTGGCAGGAGGAAGTAATAAATAAACGGAGCATTTGTTTGTATGGCTAAGAACGATGTTATTGTTGCCGATTGTAAATCTCTTTTAAATCATATTTTAGCATATTTATTAAACATTTGAGAAAACAGTGATTGTACTGTTGTTTTTGTATTACATATATTAATTGTGACTACTGTACTTAGCCCCATAAGACCCAAAAACAGAATTGATGTAGTCAGATATTGATGTAAGAGACCTCTGATGCAACTAATGACATTTTTTTCTTTTATTATGTTTTAGTAAGCTTTTAGGCTGAAACAATGATTTGTGACTATGTTAAGTTTTAAATAAATTGCTATGTTTAATAAAATATTCTCAAAATTGACTGTATACAATATTAATTATAATAAATGTAATTTAAAATGTTTAATTTACAAAATAATGCTGTATTAAGTTTATGAAAGAAAACTTATAAAGTCTGTTATAAAAATCCATATCATTATATCTTATACATTTAATTCATTTATGAATTAGGTGGCAGGCACTGTATCTGAAGGGCACCTGCCACGGGACCTGCCACAGGACCTGCCACTCCTCTACCGGCAGGCACTGTACGTGAACGGCTCCTGTCACTGTTTAGCACCACTAGTGACAGTACAATCATTGTTTTCTCAAATATGACCACAAGGAGTTTTACAATCATCAACAATAACATAATTCTTAGTCACTTCCGGTGATGTCACTTCCAACTGCCAGCTGCCATTTTGGGACTGAACCCTTATTTACTATTTCTTATGGAAAGTAGCTGAAGTTTACCCAGAAAATCACTAGATATCGCTAGATGATGACACACGCTCATTTGCATATAAATGAGCCACCACGTTACACCGCATTGGTTTTCTCAGAATCAGAATTTAAAAAATGACGAAAGGAGAGGATTAGAAGGTGAAAGAGACCATGTTTGTATTTGTGTGTGGCCTCTAAGAGAAAATTCTGTGTTATATACCTGAGAGGGATTTCTTTTTTACTTTGCTTAAAAATATAACAAATTATTTTGCTTGTAATACAGCTTGTTTTGTGAGTGGGTGAGATCAACTAAGAAAGGTTTATGATTGGTCAGCCGATGTGACCGTCATACTGCAGGCAGGTGCGCAGATCATTCCCTTTCTGAGCGCCTGGGCGGGCGGAGGCAGAGCAGGCTGGGTCTCAGGCTGATCTGCAGGGAATATTGACGACAAAGTTATACAGAAAGTAGCTAAAATTGGTCAAAAATATCTATAGGCACTTTTTGGAAAAAAGGTTGTTAAGGGGGTCTGGAAAGTCGTTAGAAATGGCAACAAAGTCGTTAAGTTGGCAACACTGGGTAGTACAGGTTTATGAGCGTGGCACAGAATCCCAAAACTGTGGAACTGCACATGCGCAGAAGGACACGGTCGCACATCTGGATGTGTAGCATGTTTCAACAGAAAACCCCGGACCGGGTTAAAATCACGTGGTGCGATTAATCAGTGTTAATTTTTTAAATGGTTATTTTTTCGTAATTAATTGATCGATATTAACACGTTAAATTCTACAGTAATTTTGGCAAATTTGTAATGTGTTTCTGATTTTCTCACTGAAACGAAATATATTTCTTCCCAAAAATGTCGTTTTGATCTGTGTATTTACGTTCCTCTGATTTGTCCAGATTCTTGGAGCCCTTTAAAGCACACTGATAAGGACAACTTGCTTTGGAATTGATAAGTCTACATAAATATGATGTTACATCAATGCAATTCTCAAGGAGTCTGTCATGTTCACTAGTGCCTGACTGGAATAATGCAAATTCAAAACTGGTTAAGTGAGATGCCCTTAAATAACATAATAAAAAACTTAATATATAATTTCTTGTATTAAATGATTTGATCTGAATGTCATTTTTCATCAAATGATGTCTAAAAATGCTGAACATTTGAACTGTAATTTGTACCAATGTACTTGTATTTGGACCAATAAGCTGATTTTGAAAAGATAGATGTATTGGCAGACAGACAAACAGATTGTTTGGGTTTTATTACCTGTTTCAGGAAATAGTGAAATGAGAATCATCATGGCAATTCTCACCTTCCACCTTCCTAATTCAGACTGAGAGAAGCAAGATAAAAAAGAAATCATTATGCATGAAAGCGTTAGGGATTAATTACTGTTTAATGTATAAACACTTAACATACACAGTGACTAGTCCAGTGTTGTTGAAAAGCTTCTGCATTTCAGATATTTACATGTACTGAACATGTAGTGTACTCACACTCGTGTGTGTTTGTGTGTGTGTGTGTGTGTGTGTGTGTACATATATATGTCACGATTCCAGTCTACGGCCGCTAGGGGTCGCAATCGGACTTCTTACTTCTTTTGTTATCCCTTTGTGGCCTAATCTCTGATCGGTTCAGAGAAAATAATCTGCGGCCGGTCAGAGATTAGGAGTTGATTATGTCTGTCTTGTTATTGGTCCTTAGTTTGTGCACTTTGGTATTTACGTTGTTCAGCTGGTGTCATGGGTCTTACCCTCACCTTACCCCAGTCTATGTCCCCCTCTATTACTCTGAATGTTTATATCTATACTACAATTCTGTGTTGTTATTGGCTACAGTACTGTATTGTTGTTGGCTCCCCTATAGAATTTTATAGTATTTTATTTATTTTTTATAGTATCTGAGTGCTGCTGTTCTGTTGTTTTCTACTGTATGTTGCACCTATGGTCTCACTGTGTACTATATGTGTATAGCTGGGATGAAAATAAAGCTTTACTTACTTACATATTTACTTACTTATTAGTTAAACTTTTATTGCGAGAACTATTGTTGGTTGGGTAAAAAGCTTTGAATGATATATTTTATATTTCATTAGCTTTGAAGCAAACAATACCCAAATAATGATGATAACTTTGTTTTGTGCATCTTCATGTGTCATTTCTTGAGGTAAATTATAAACACTGACAAAACAATGACCGTGCAGAGTCCCCTTGCTTATGGCACACAAGTTTTAATCAAACTTATCATAGGCATTGTGAAATAATGTTTTTACATGCTCATATGTAAAACCTGTACAATGATTTCTGTTGCAGTTTGTTACTTAGCACATGTCTGAACATTTACAATGCTTTTAACATAAAAATGTAAAATTCTTGAGATTTTAAGGTATTTTATTCAAAAGCTGCAGCATGAACTGCCTATCCTTTTCTAGCCACATTTAGTTTGGCCAAAAGGTCTTTAGTGCTGGTTTTAGTGAATAATGGTGAGGGGCTGACACATTCCACAGCCAGTCAGTGCAATTAAAGAATGAGAATTTTGTAAAATGACAAATATTTTAATCAAGTTTAATCAAATAAAGATGCGCCAGAGTAGAGTTTAGATTCTCTTGCCGAACCCGAACACAGGCCGAGCCCAAGCCACGTATTAAAAACCTGTTGGGATTAATCGGGCTCAGGCCGATAATTACAGTTAATGTGTCGGGCCGGGCTGGGCTCGGACACAAGGTGCACGGGCTCGGGTTTCATTTTTTGTATAAAAAAGACTCCTGTATTAAATTCTGTGCAGTACCTTAATTGTAATCTAGCAATTGTACCAGTATTTAATAAGGTTCTTATAGGAATGATGTTACCAGTTGTATCTGTGTAACATCATTACAAAACAGTTATTGCCGTATTTTATGGGTTAACACTAATCAGATCAAAACTTGCTCATATCTGCACTTTATGAAAGGAGGTTTGCAGTTTATGATGCTAGAATTGTTTATTATTTACATTTTAGTGATTCTGATTCAAGAAGAGAAAAAAAAAACAATAGTGAATACATTTAGCAATAACTCACCTTTCTGATGACAGAATCCATGAGTTAAAAGAGGTTCAGCTACACAAACTGACTAACAGTTAGATATTGAGGATCATGTACATGGACACCACTGAAAACTTTCAGTGATGAGCCAATATTAACCTTGTGGGATGCTTTGCAATTCAAATTATAGCTGGGCTTTGTGGAATATAAACACTGACAGGAAAATTCAACTTCCTGAGCTGCCCAATATACACTGTGATTCCAAGGAAAAAAATACATAAACGCAAAAAACATGGCATTACCATTAGAGGTGACACACACACACACAGGTGTACACAAAGTAGGTTTAAACTAAGATATTAATTTGTTCATTCATTCATTCAAGTTATTAACTAAACTAAGATATTAAAGATTATATTAATGTATTAAGCTATGTGGTAAATATAGATATGTTGACATTTAACATGTATGTATACACACACACACACATGTGCTCTGATAGTGATTCAATTTCTGGTCTGTTCTACACTAAGATCTGCACTTTTATCTGCATACAGTCTACATACAATACTCCACAAATTGACAAAGCAAAAACATGTGTTTCCAATGTTTGTTAAATTATTAAAAATAGAAAACTGAAATATCCCATTTACATAAGTATTCAGATCTTTAAGAAAAGCACACACCTGCCTGTATAAGGTCTCACAGTTGATGGACTATGGCGCTGTGAACACCAAGTGATGAGGTCCAGAGAATTGTCAGCAGACTTTCTTTCTGCAACATTAAAGGTTCCCAAGTACACAGTATCATTCTCAAATGGAAGAGATTTGGAACCACCACCAATTTTCCTAGATCTGGCCGTCCACTCAGACTGAGTGATCGGGGGGAGAAACTGATGGTCACCCTGAGTGAGATTAAGAGATCTTTTGCGCAGACGTGAGAACTGTATAAAAAGAATAAAAAGAATCATCTGTACAGCACTAAACCAGTCAGGCCTTTATGGTAGACTGGTCAGACGGAAGCCGTCTCTCACTAAAGAGCGCAGGAGCCCAGTGGGAGCCACACATCGCGTTAAGGACTCTCCAACTACGATTAACAAAATCCTCTGGTCCAATGAAACAAAAATTGATCTATTTAGCCACAATGCCCAACGGCATGTGTGGAGGAAAGCAGGCAGTGAGCATAACCTAATTAATATCATTCCCTGCAGTCAAACACAGTGGTGGCAGCATCATGCTGTGGGGATGTTTTGCTGCAACAGGGACTGGGAGATTAGTCCAAATAGAGGGAAAGACATTTAGGTTATAAAGTTTATCAGAGGTAATTTCCTCTTTACTGTTAATGTAAATGGAACAAAATGAAGTTGTGATCATATGTTTGTAGTTCATGATCTGAGGTGGAGTGGATTTAAATTGAATATTGAGCTTAATATTTTGCCACGCTGCCAAAGGTGCTGTAACCAAGTACTAAGTGAAGGGTCTAAATGGGATATATCAGTTTTTTATTTTTAATAAATTAACAAAATACTGGAAACACCTGTTTTTGTAGTATTGTGTGTAGACCGATTATAGATAATATGAATTAATCCGCCTGCAACCTGTGCTTTTGAAATCCAGTACAGTTAATTGCAAATAATAGTTCATGTTAAAATTCTGTGTCAAAATAACATCTCACCAACAACCTTTAGTTCCTTCTGCCCTGCTTATTTTGGGCAAATAATGTCTTGAAATCAGTGGTGAGTAGAGATGAAAATAAGTACACATCCTCCGCAAAGAACACATTTCTGTACATTTTAGTAAAGAATCATGGGTGGTACCAGATCTGGGTTTATGGGGCTTAAGCCTCATGTTTAAAGCAAAGCCTCTTTTTAGCTTTCGTTTAATGGGATGTTAGAATGCATGACCTTACTGTCATATAATTTATCTATCCATTACTTTTCTCTTTTATCTGCTTTCCATGGTTTTGCCTGACTGGGCTCACTGTATATACTGTGGATTAGCATGTGGATGATGACCTGTTGACTGGAAAGGAACTGTCATTTAACTATTTGGACACAGTCCTCAAGTCTCACACTGGTGATACTTCTCATCTTTGCTCTCTATATTACATGGACACAAATGCTTTTCTTTACATATTTGGGTGTATTTTTGTTAGATCTATCTGGTCAGAGATGGGTGTGTTTAATGCATATACACCCCTGTACTAATGGCAAATGGAATGAGCAAAGGTCATACAGCCAACACTCAGCTTTCTATCTGAAGTGTAAATCAGTATGACCATGGCTGGTATGTAACATTTTGATGCTCTAGGTAAAACATAATTTTGCCATCCATAGCTTCAGTTCCGCAAGATTCACAAAGGGGAAGTGCCATACACAACAATCCAAACTAATCTCTGCACAAAACATGAAGAAACAACAAAAGTAATGTTTCTGCCCTGCAGGAGAGTTCATGCATAATTATGTGGATAACGTTATGTGTATTTGATGGGAAGGAAAGAGAGGATTTGTTCAAGAGTAGACTGACTGTCCATTCCCAATGAAGCATGTCTGATTATTATATTTGTTTTAGTTCCATTTGATGCCAAATCCAGAAAGTCAATAAAGACTTTGAAACACAGCCACACACCCGAGAAGTTCCATGTGATTTTTTGTTCAGGTTTATTCAGTAATGCAGTCTTCCACACTGCTTAATCCAGCACTTGTTCTTTCTGGTTTAGGAAACAGGTAAAATTTCACTAATCTAAAAATTCTTGGGATTTTAAGGTATTTGATTTTAGAAGCTGCTGCATGAACTGCCTGCCAATTTCTAGTCACATTTTGGTTGGCCAAATGGTCTTTAGTGTGGGTTTTAGCAAAAATGGGGAGCCAAAAAATGGTTGAAGTCAAAATGTAACAGCAAACTGTTGGGTATTTTTGTTGAAACAGGAGAGGAGGAAACTACAGGAGTATTGTATGAAGACAGTAAAATAATTCTACAGCATATCACTACTCAAATCCTACAGTTCCTTAAACTTGCGACTTACTGTAGTAGTGACTCTATTAATACAATAAAACTACTGAGATATTTAGGCTGCTCTGATTGTTAAGTAATGGTCTAGAATAAATTCCCCATATACGACTCCTGTTTTAAATTCTATCAACACATCACTTTTTGTGCAGTACCTTAACAGTAACCCAGTAACTGTAACAGTATTCAATAAGGTTCCTATAGGAATCCTGTAGAAACCTCTATAGCCTCTATATACTTTTATTTTATAAAGTTCATCAGAGCTCATTTCCTCTTCATTGTTAATTTAAATGGAATACAATGAAGTCATTATGATTTACTCACAAACTGAGGTGAAGGGGATTTAAATGTAAATGTTAAGTTTGTTTTTTCCATTTTTCCATGCCACAGACGCCAAAAAAGAAACAAGGGGGAAATATAAGAGAGACATTTTCCATCTACAAGCAAGGTGTTTTTACATTTTGAAATGTAAATGCTGTTATTTCCTTTAACATGTCCAAAGAATGTCTTCAGTGTCCACTGTGTTTGGGATGGTCAGTGAATATAATTTGTGATCAGGTGTGTTAATTTATTCCTAAATAAATATGAGGTGTGTAATATGTGTAACAATTACATGTCAGAATTACAGGTAATCAGTTCAACATTGGTGGCACCCTAGGAGTTATGGCCTAGATTTTCTCTCGAAACGTCCTGTACAGATAAGATAAAATAGTTTGGCCCAAAATTTTATGTTTACTTTTCTTCCAAAATTCAGCAACAAAAATACTGTACACTAATATTAGCAATAAAAGGCCATATTTAAGTGTGTTCTCTGTTAAAGAACAAAATAAACAAAACATATAATTTGCACTCTGCACTCGATTGTATCTGTGTCATATTAAAACAACACCCATTTATTTCCTTATTTTGATGGGTTAACACTGATCAGATCAAAATGTACACTGTTTTGCACTTTGTTGAAGGAAGTTTGCTGCTGGTGAAGGTAGAATTGTTTGTTATTCAAATTTTTGTGATCCTGATCCAAGAAGAGAAAAAAAAATTGAGTACATTTAGCATTTAGCAACACAAAACAACTAATAGTCAGATATTCAGGATCATGTAAATGGAGACTTTCAGTGATGTCACAAAGAAAAAAAATATATATATATATAAAATAAGTAAAATAGAATAGGTACACACAGAAAGATAAACATGTAATAACATAATAGTAAACTATTAATTAATTATAGTAAAATGTACATTCAACAAGTGACTGATAATAGTGAGCAGTTTTAAAGTACAGGTAGTAGTGTAAACAGGTATAGCGTAAACAATCCTAGTGTAAACAATAAGAGTAATGAAGCAGACATACAGGGCAATTTTGGAATAAAGTAAAGTGGCTGATGTCAGTAATGCAGACAGCAGTTAATGCTCTGTCTCAGCAGTTAATGTTAATGTCAGGGGTTCAGTATCCGGATTGCTTGGGGAAAGAGCTGTCTCTGATCCTGCTAGTACTGGTCTGGATGCTTAAAAGGTCTGTGGCTTGAATGGCTGGGTTCAGTGAGGATCTGCTGTGTAGCGCTGGCAGCTAAATCCTGATGGTGCGCTGTGCTGACCTGGCCACCCTCTGCAGAGCGTGGTGTTCAGTGGTGGGTCAGCGGTCGCGCCACGCCCAGATCAACAGAGTAAAGATACTCTCTGTTGATCACCAGTAGAAGCTGGGGAGCGTCCTGGGGTCCATCCTTAACATCTTCAATTGCTGGAAGATGAAGAACCGCTGTCTGGCTGCCTTCATTACCACACCTGTGACCACCTAAGAGCTGCCCAGGAATCTGAACTGCTGACATGCCTCCTGTCCTGCAGCCTCTAGCAGTCCAAAATCAGTTCCTTGATATTACTGATGCTGAGGTTGTTGCTCTGACACCACAATATCGGAGTTCTCACCTCAGCTGTGATCCTTTCTATTATTCTGAGTAAGTTAATCAACTTTAATGTTCTATTTTCTCTCTGGCATCATTCCCAGAGCACCTTTATTAGCCCTTCTTCTCTGATAGATATCTTTTTATGATGTTTTCTAGTTATATCATGCCCAAAGCAACAGAGGGTTCTTTTTTGTTTCCAGAATAATTACCTCAAGTAAATTCCAAATTTTAATTTGAAAATAAAAAATACTTTTTATACACAACCCTGACTATGTGCACCATGTCTCTTGACCATGTTTCTCTTTGGGATTCTAAATGAGAATTCTCAATGGAAGTTGTCCTGTCTGTGTGTGTAGCACCCTACACTGTAGAAAAAAAGGTTTAGCTTAATGCCTAAATCAGCCAGAAGTGTCAGTTTTACTGCAGGGTGTCTGACAGAGGTTTTTCAACATTACTGCATTTACCTGCTTATACCAAAGAAAACGTGCTTGCATGCATTACAGTACAGTCTATACAGGGGTAACATCAGTATTTACATTCTAGCACTGCGACAGCAGTTCAGTGTACACAGTACAGTACCAATACCGGTTTACCTTTACATTTTGTTTAGGGGTAATGTATTAGTTTAAAATGAAATTAAAGTGTTTTGGGAGCATATATGAGGGCATATTTAGGGTTTACACTATAAAAATAGGCATTTTTAAGGCTTTTTTTTTTACTACATCACAAATTCGCAGTTTTTCACAATTCGTGGGTAACCCCTATGAATGTTAGGGGTTTTAGTGTATAGAGTATTTGTATTGTATATGTATTTATTACATATACGTAATTTTATGCATATCGGTGGATTTGTGTAATCATTTCCAAACTTTCCCTTGTGGCAACCCAACCCAGAATGAGTTGTAGTCTGATTTGGACATGCAAAAAAAGCAAACAAATGAAGATAAAACAAATCCTGAAAGAACAATGACAACAACACTACAAAAATCATTAAGATCCTACAAGTTTGTTAACAGTGCATATTTGCTCTCAGAAACATCTTTACTTCTGATCTATGTCAGCTCCACTATCCCTTTCCTACTGCATGGTTTGGTCTGATTTACGGTATTTTCATCAAGAGAGTTTTCACTCTTAACAGAAGGTAACTTTTACACCAAATCCGATGGCTTTGTTTTCAACACCCTGGGAAATTGAGAAGAAGATGAGAATGGAAAATAGGATTCCTTGAGAAGTAATGAGAATGGATAGTTCTTTTAAGCACTGTTAAACCTAACTAGACGCACTATGAACATACACCAAGACAAGGGTTCCATCAAGTAGATGAATAATGTAACATTACAAGTTTGACACACTGGATTAACAAAAAGGGCACAGAATAAATGTCATCCGTTTGTACTCCCTGCAGCGAGTTATATATACAGAAGAGATGGAAATCTGGCCAAAGGAGAAGAAGATCAGACTCCAGCTGATGCCCAGACAGGTGATTCCCAGCAGTGTGCATGTGTTCTTGTTCTTATGTTTCCAACATCAGCCTGGGAGCACAGGCTGCTGGAAAAAGAAAGTGTATATTACCACCACTAACATGACCAGATTAAAGGTAAATATCAAACAGAAGAGCCCAAATTTGGTTACATATATCACCGCTTCACTGGAGGTGTAGCATCTAAAGAGAGAGAGAGTAAGAACAGTGTTAAAAATGTTGACATGCTTTTTGATGAGGCATAACAGTAAAACACACAGTGACTTACACATGGTTGCCATCCCCTGATAAAGAGCCCACACTCAGGTAGACATTTCTGTCAGGGACACCTGAAATTTCTTTTAAGCACATTACTGTGACCAGTTTATCACAAAATATTTGCTATATAATACATTTTGGTTGGAAGTTGGGGTTCGAATCCCAACTGCTAGGGTCACCACTGAGGTACCCTTGAGCATGGTTGTGTTCACACATGACTGTAAGGGTTAATACATTAAATTAATTAAACCTACATCAGCCCACAACACTGAGTTTGAGCAGATATCTCCTGATGTAGATGTTGAAGACTTACAGCTGCAGCAAATAGATGGTTTGGTAGGGATAACCAGAAGTTCTGTCTTGGCAAGATTTAGCTGTAGATTGTGATCCATTGTTCATGTACGTCTGATGGACGAGCTGAGATTTGTGCTGAGACGTTGTGGTCATTTCGCCGGGAAGGACAGGTACAGCTGTATATTGTCAGCATAACAGTGATAGGAGAAGCCATGAGAGTGAAACATCAAGCCAAAGGAGTTGGTGAAAATTGCAAAGAGTAGGGGCCCCACAACTGAGCCTTGGGGGGACTCTGGTGTGCTGCTGATGGGCTGGAGATGTTCGACCCAACCATGATGCCTTCAATGAATGCCCAGAGAGGTAAGAACCAGGAATGAGCTCTATCTGAAGTGTGGTAGAACCCCTCCCTCTCCAGAGTCCTGAGCACGCCCTGTTAGGTGTTGGATCATCACAGAAATCTTCTGAGTAGCTGTTATGTCTGGAAACTCAGCGAAATACAGTTCACAAGCTAACAAAACGTTACAACACCCTGCTGGGTCCCCCCCATACCTCCCTGGTAGTGACGCATGCCTTGGCGTCCATGTGCACATGACCACCACGTGTGTGGGCACCGACCACCACGAGGTGTGGTGCACTTCGCCTGTACAAATTGGGAGACCATTGTGGTCAGCTGCTCCAGCTGTGTTTGGTGTGCAGCCATGCACAGTTGGAGCTGCTCCTCATCACGGGCAGTGGGACTCCCGCAGCAGCCATGTAGTAGGTGCGGTCATCTGTCGTGTCGTGCAAGCAAGGAGGACACAGCTGCAGGAGAGAACTTCAGAACAAAACAAACTTTAATGAACTTAAGCAGAGAGTGAGCTCCAGGAGCTCTAAACTAAACAAGTCTTTCACAACACTGCTGCAGGATCCGATTCCCAGAAGTCCTTTCACTCCCTGTAGGACAATGACTTAAGGAGGCACGCTCGGCTGGGCGTCCGAGTCATGCTAGATACTATTAGGCTCACTCGCAATGGTGGCCAGTAGGTTTGGTTCCCTTCCAGCGGAACCACTTGTGATGAGAGGCAGTTCACCGAGTCATGCCTGTAGTGACAGAGGGGAGACACAGAGAGAGAGCAGACAATCACCGTCTACCATGAGTGCCTCGGGGAGGCCTTAGTCTTGAGGTGGTTTCTCCGGAAAGGGTCCGCGATCCAGCTGCCACATGAAGCGCAGCCAATAGGAGTCAAGCTGAGATGGATACAGAAACACAAGTCCGTGCTTCCCTTCGTGCTGAACAGGTTAGAATGAAACTCACACGTAAACAAACCAGGGTAGGAGCTGGGTGACCTCCCTCTGGACCGGCCGGCATTTACCAAGAAACTGATGGTCACTCTGAATGAGATTCAGAAATCCTTTGTGCAGATGTGTGAACCGTACAGAAGAAGAACCATCAGTGAAGCTCTAAATCAGTCACGCGTGTATGTTAGACTGGTCAGATGGAAACCGTTTCTCACTAAAGAGCACAAAGATGCCCACTGGGAGTTTGCCAAACAGCACCTTAAGGACTCTCTGACTGGGATTTGCAAATTCCTCCACTCTGATGAAACAAAGATTGAACTGTTTGGCCATAAATATTTGGATCTTTTGCTGTGTCAGGGACTGGAAGACTAGTCAGGATAGAGGGAAAGATGGATGCAAAAAATATACAGCAGTCTTCAGGGAACACCTTTACCAGAGTGCTCTTGATCTCAGGCTGGGGTGAAGCTTTACATTCCAACAGGACAACGATCCCAAAGCATACCACCAAGAAAACAAAGGAATGAATTCAGGAAATATCTGTGAAAGTTGGAAACACTTTTGGAGTATTATGTATCCGATTACAGAAAATATGAATTTAATCCATTTTAATTGAGTCTTAGACATAATAAAACAAGGACAACATTTAAATACAATGAGAAAACATTCCATATGCACTGGACATATGGGCCATATTAAAACTGCATGTAATATCTTGATCAGAGGTGAGCAGAGTAGTGTTCAGTTGTGTAGAGTAGACTTGCAATTTCAGCCAAAAAAAAGTAAAGGTAAAACTTCACACTTAAAGGTGACACCATAGAAGAACAAAAAAAAATGAACAGGTCTTGGGAGAATCAATTTTGTATATTAAATGTATGAACGTGGACTTTTCAGGTTTCAAGAACATCCATATTATGTAAATATTTCAGAAGTGGTTCTTCCATGGCATCAAACTTTTGTGGTGCCTTTTTGAGGGAGTAGAAGTACAAGGTTTAGAAGGTTTCTAACCTTCTCTGCTTCTAAACTAATAAATATAGAGCTTCTCCCTCATGCTACTGTAATCTCTGGTTTCTGCTTTGGGACACTGTTCTGAAAAATGACTCTAAAAAAGGGGATCTGTTGAGTTCCAGTGATGAATTGAATGACCTGAAGAGAAATCGAATGCAGTGCAATGCAAACGGGAGCTCCAAAAGTGCCGGTCTTATTTCAGCATTGTGTTAAGGGTTTGTGAAAACATCGCTATAATCTGTAGTAGTCCGCTTGTAGAAAACTTTGTGATTTGTGTGCTTTAATGAAAAATAATCCACCTGTGAATGCTGTGTTGCGTTCAGCTGTATCCATACATGGCTTGGTAAGAGCCAGTGAATGCCAGCCTCCCAGTGGCATAACAGGTAAAGGACAGGACTTTTAACCAGACAAGCAGGTTATGCACACAACTTTTGCCAGTGAAACCAATGTTTGGGTGTCGCAAAACACTGATTTCATAGCAATCATGCAATTACATTTAGCATTTTCTCACGGAAATGCAACTTCTAGTCACTGTTTTTGTTATTTTTATCGCTGAATTTGGCGTCTCTAATCCTCCTGAAGATTTTTCAAATATGGGCATGGCTCCAACATCAAAAAATGTGGAGCCTCTTCTCCTTGCGTGAATGCTTGTTTTGGTGCTGTTAGCCAAGCTGCCAGCCAGCTTTGTTAGCTGATTTGAGACCAAATCTGAACTCTTCTGGGTGAAGAATGTGTCTGAAGGACAGTAAAATATGGTGGGGAAAGGTCTTGAGTTGTTTATCTCCATGCACACAGACGTGGCCCCCCCGTGCTGCCTCATGCCCCCATTTTGTCTGTGGACTGTAAATGAAAAATGCATGAAAAATTTGTTTATTTTTGAGCCTTTACTGGTGCTAAAACACCATCATATACAATGATGCTCTGATTTAAAGCTTCTGTATGTATGGCTCAACAGTGGAAGCTTCACACATCACATTAAGCTTTGTTTAGTGAGCATCTGTCATGTAGAACCAGAGTTCTCAAATGTTTAATAATCATAAAATGTACAACTTTTGGCAGAAAAAGCATGTGGTGTGAGAAGCCCAAACTTAAGAAGTAAAATGAGACAAAATTTGAACAGATTTATTTTTGTTACTCTAAATACATAAATGTAAATATTCATGCATTGTTCAATCATGAATATTGTTGTGTCCAAATAGTTTGTTAAAATACTTAGCTAGGTTGTGCTTAAAAAAGTACTGACTTGTCCATTACACATTGTTTGAGACTTTAAATATTAGAAAAGAACAAGCAATGAAGAAATGGGAAAAAACGTACTAAGGGCTAAAGTGCTTTAGTTTGAAAGTAAGAGCTTGTTTTGCTCAGTGTCACCTTTTTCTCTGAGTTATGTTAACCTTTGTCATAGCTACTCACTTACTGTAACTGTAACTGCTGGACCTCAGCAACCATTAGTAACCCAATAGCAGCCACCTGGTAACAACCACTGCAACTTACCTTCGTATTTTCTCATGGAAATGCATCAGTAATCACACTATTGTTCTTCTGAAGTTTGAATTTGGCGATAACATCTACCGCAGTGTGTATATATGTTCTTTATCAGTTGATCAGGTACTGATCATTTAAAAAATCGATTTTTGTGGTCAAGTCACCTCTGTAAAATATATGGTGAGAGAGAGAGAGAGAGAACAATTGAGTCTCCTTTAAAATATGTGACAGAGTGTCTGTGACATCATAGATATGGCAGCCACAATGCGACAAAAAGCGAGGAAACAAACGTGAAGAAACAAAAGCGTAAGAAAACACACCGCAGACTCATAAACAGAATTCAAGACACTAAAACCCAGGTCAGTTATAATAAACAGACAAGTGTCACTGTTTGATGTGATCTGAGAAGCACTGATCGGCTCACAGGTGCACCTATTTCTGTATGTGTGTGTTTTAAATCAAAACTTAGTAATTCTATTTCCATTTTTTTGGTGAAATGGCCACGCTGAAAGGCAGAATTTGGGTTACCTGTGTGGTTAAATAGGCCACCTATTTCTGAAAATGAATCGGAAATTTCAACATTAAATCCAAATTAACATCAAATTTTTGTGTCACAGTCATTTCGGATATTTGGTCTGTAGTGCTGAGTCACAGTCTGATAGGAAAATACTTTTACCTGAATGTTTTGAGCTGTGCTCCTGTGCTCGGTGTTCTGTGTTTCCCGCTTGATCTGTTTTCTAGTTCCCTGTTTCCTCTTTCCCCTGTGCTAATAAAATACAAATCATTTTTGATGTAAGCTATAGATTTCGTACCAACTTTCACGTAATGTAAAAGTGATTTGATATGCAAAATACCAACATACCGCACCTTTTTTAATGGCAGGAAGTGCTCAGAATGTTGGGCTCATCCTCAGCTTTGGAGTTGCAGTTGCAACACTGCACTAGATTCCTTCTCCTTTTGTAATAAATTTTGAGTATAAAATGTCCTTTATTGCTTGTTTGTTAAAAACGCTCATTACCACAGTTTATGCCCAAATGTTTGGAGATACCTCCTTATCTAGACAACTCCATCATCTCCAGAGAACACAGAAGGGCTGTATAGCCCTCTAGCCAGTGGTTGCCATTTTGCTGGGATTAACAAAGTCGTTGTGCAGGGATGTACCCGCTCCTGTCACATGTCCCACAGTGATAATCTAGAATTCTGAATGGATAAATAAACACATTAGAGCAGGGGTGTCAAACTCTGGTCCTGGAGGGTCGGTGTCCAGCACAGTTTGATGGTTCTCCAATTCAAACACATTCACAAAACCTGGCAATTAACTGGCGAGGTGAACCAGGTGTTTCTGAGCAGGGAAATCACCAGAACATGCTGGACCACGGCCCTCCAGGACTGGAGTTTCACACCCCTGCATTAGAGGAAAACTGTAAGTTTTAGCAAACTAGTTTTACTTACTGACTATGTTATTAAAATAAATCCTCTGAGGAAGAAAATGATCTCTTTGATTTTCCTGGGTGAGAAATCAGAAGTCTGTCTTCTGAAAATTTCCACATCCATGTACATTTTTGAGCTGGGCAGTTGATGCAGACCAACTAGTCCTCATCAACTTTAAACGTTAACACAGTCTGGCTTATATATTATTATTAATATTTAAGCTTTATTATTGCTTTTACTTCAGAGATATCTGTGGTGGCTTTTGTCTCTTTTTACACCCTTTAGAACCCTTTTTACACCCTTTAGAACGCTCTCAGCTAGCCAAAACCACTTCCCTTTATGCTGGACTGAGTGCGCTCGGCATCTCGCTCACGTCCTCCTGCCGACACTGACGTCCTCTCGCCCCCCAAACAATTGCAGTGGCCATCTTTAAAAGGCACACAGCCTCCACCCCTTCTACCTCGTTCCCGCAGAGCCAATCATTTCATTGCAAGCAAGGGTCCAGTGCACGGTCCCCATAGCTGTCCATGGACACTGCCTGGGAAAAAATAACAGAAAGCAAAACAATGCAAAAAAGCCAAAATATACAAAAAATCCCCCCCCACCAAATCCGAAGATGAGGAGGGCCAGTGATCTCACCTGACTTAAAAACCTAATGAGTCCAATAAGGGCCAAAAAACAACCAGTAGAGGTTCGGATGGAAGGGTGCCCTGACTTCTGCACATGCCATATTTTATGTAATGTAATATGACATTTATTTATAT
>JBBPCX010018710.1:0-17062 GCA_037974365.1 Hydrocynus forskahlii | reverse complement strand
ACACGAACACACACACACATATACACACACACACCCACACACATACACATACACACACACACACACACATTCACACATGTTCTTTGCCCTTTTCCAGTTCTGGTGTAAAACCCTGATTGAAACCCTCCCCCCTATAGAAAGATCTCCGTTTCCGTAGCGACTATCCCTGTGATTCAGTTGAGATTTGTTGGTTCTCATGGCAACACGTTATCCATCCTTTCATTTCATTTCTGAGTCTTGTGAAAAGTGCACCAAGAGGAAAGTGGAGTGTGTGCTGTTTTTCCACCCACAACAAGAGCCTTCTGGTCACCGACAGAATGGAAATCCAGAAATATTTAAAGCGACAGTTTAGTGAAAAATCAAATGTACACAGTTTCCCTCCTTGAGTTGCCTAGACAAGACATGTTTGGCTTCTTTAGTTTTGTAGGACCTATGAAGCTAAAGTAGATGTTTGTCTTATATAGTGGGGGCCATAAGCCTAAAACCACATCGCAAATCAGTTCATACCATGTCAGAATTCCAATAAGCAAGTTTTCTACGGTTTGGGGCCTGTAATGATTTAGGTGTGCATTTAGCATTATGCTATTTGGCTTCCATTACTTGTGAGTTACTTTAGCCTTGTGCTAAAACTAAATAAGCAAACTGCTTCTTCTGATGCTAAAACTAAAGAAGCAAACACTTAATGAAATTCACTAGATCACTGTACATCTCACTACAGGCACGCAAGCGTCCCATGGGACCTAGCACAATATCTTTTGGTGTGGGGTTGATTATTAGTGTAACCCACGGAAACACACACACGTGCACACACACACACACACACATACACACACACACACACACACACACACACACACACACACTCGCAAAAACATCCTGCAAATGAATTAACAGCTAATAATACATAACAAAGACACAAAAACATAATGAAACAATTCATTCAGCATTCTTGAGGGCAGAAATGATAATCAGAGGCCACAACTACGAAAAGTGATCTGAAATTGAGGCCTGCATTCTTGGAGGATTAAAGATGTGGTATATCTGACGAAATAACTATAAATGCAGTATATTTAACAAAGAAATTTAAATAACTATACACCAAACGAGTGCTCAGGTACTGTGTTGACTAGAAATGTGCACCTGATTGTGAAATCACTTCACAGTGAAATTAAACAGGCATGATGACCTAGCCTGGCAGATTATTTCAGCAAAAATCATTTATTTGTGTTAAAGACTGTGAAATATTTAAAGTCAGCGTGGAGTCGTGGTGGGAATGAGACAATTGATGGTGGATCAGGCATGAGCACGTTAACATTTTGCAGGAACAGGACTAAAAAATCAGCCCTCTAAATTGCTACCTCAACATGTCACCCTGGAAATTAAGCTCAACCTAATGCCACAATGTTGCTGCTAATTAAACACAGAAGCGGAGCGTTTTCTATCCATGACATATGGGGGAGGTGGAAAATTATATTAATAGTCAATATTATATTGCTCCGCCCACGGGCACACAATGACATCATCAGAAAACAGGTTTTAGAGGTGAGGTTAAAGTCATTACATTTTTTAGGGAAGATTATGGGAAAACAATAATTAAGTCTTCAGTGATGTGATGAATTGTGATTAATATGAGTAGGAAAGTGAACTAATGAGGTCAAGCTGACTTGTCTACGAAGTTTTGTTTTATTAAAGTTGTGTGTATTGTGTTATAAGATAAGATAACATAAACCTTTATTAGTCCCACAAGTGGGAAATTTGCTTATGGATGAGAGTTTTAGTGTAGCCCTGCAATCAGGGGGACTCATTAGACACTTGATATCACTATCAACTCTCCATTTTATACATTTGTTTCTCTTTTTGAACATGTGAGTCTATAAAGCTCTATTTCAGCAGTGAGTAAAGAAATCTAGCCGAGGTTCTGAGCTGCTGCGTCCGACAGTAAGCCTGGTTTTAGTCTCAGTCTAGTACACATCCTCTAAAGCAGAAACTAAAGCTGCGAGTCTGTGAGAAAGAGACCTATTTAACCAGTCCACTGAACGCTTGGGGATAAAGCTCTTCTGGGAACAGTATATGAACACTGGTTGAGCATACAGCTTATGGCTCCGTGTATTTGTCTGTTTTATAGCAGTTCAGCTTTAGCGTACTGGAAATGCACTTGTGAAGCACAACATTAAAGTGTAAAGTGACCGTTGTTGTCATGCATGAACACACCACAGGGCCGCACACAGCCTGAACCGTGTGAAATTGTTCTCTGCATTTAACCCATTCACCAAGTGAAGCAGCAGGCAGCTAGCGACGCAGTGTCTAGGGAGCAGTGTGTGGAGACGGTACCTCAGTGGTGCCACTAGCAGTCCTGTGATTCGATGCCACAATCGTACGATCACAACTCCCTAACTACTAGGCCTCCTGCTACCCCAGGAATGGCCCAAGGTTATTAATGGGGTCATTGCCCATTTGTTGCAGTAACAGCTTCCACTCCACTTCTGGGATGGCTAGATGCTGGAACATGCTGTGAGGGTTTGATTGCATTCAGCCACGGGAGTATTAGTGAGATCACATACTGATGGATAGTTAGTTTTGGACCACAAACGCAGCTATAACTCAGGCTGAAGGAGCATCATCACTCTTGAGAACTCACAGCCTGGTGCTGGGGAACTTTGTACCCCTCTATCTCACAGGCATGGTGACCTTAGGTTCATATCTGACTCCAGAGCATGAACTATTGGTCAGTACTTTTCTGTGAAGATCAGAACAGCTGTGGGTGAAAACTTGTGCCGGCAGTGGGAGCACCTTAAAGTAGCTCTCCAGCCAAAGTATGGGCAGATTTTTTGCTGCTTCTGTTGTGTTTACCTGTAGATTGTAACAGGCAACAATATCAGAAATGTTTTGGGTACAAGGATGACTGTACATTTGGTTTTTACCAATATTAAGTTACTAGCTAGTCTTTCTTACCCAGCACTTAACAAAGAGCCACATATCTGATGCAGCTGCTTGAATGATGATTCATCATTTTAACTGGTTTAAGCCAGTCACATTGAGGCTTTATCTTGAACCCCCTGATAAAGTGGCTATTTCTCACTACAGCAGCTCTATTAACCCCCCACTCGTGTGTGTGTGTACAGGTGCGCCTAATGTAAGCACAGCCGCAGGTACAAATGTGAGAGAAAGCCAGGTGTGTGCCAGGCAGTAAAAACATCTGAACTTCTAAATGTGCTTCTGCATTCTAAATGTGATATTACATCCCCAAAATCTCACTCCATACACACACGCTTCATCTAATCTCACTGTAATTATTCAATCTGTTGTTAGTTTACTAAGGGAACTTTCCCTGACAAAAACAAGAGCATCTGAAGTGAGGGATCAACTGGAAGTACCAATGAAGAAAGAGAAGCCTAAGGACATAATGCTACATTTAGGTGTTCCTAATCATGCCCAGTCATTCCTCCTTTCCTCAAAGTCAAAACACACCTACAATGATCTTTCCACCCATGTATGGGACCCTTGCATTGCTCAACAAAGAGCTTTCATACTCATGTTTCTCTCGGGAGCTTCCAAGCTAGCATTTCTCCTTTTAGCTGTTATTTTGTTTTTTCTTTTTGGCGTCTTCATGTTGTTCTTGTGAACTTAAATGGCTGTTAGCAAGTTATTGTGCCACTTATTGGACTGGGAACAGAGTAGTTGGGGTTTTATGCATCAGTTTCTCCATTATTTTTATACAGCTGTCTCGAAAAAGACTGCAATAATAGCCCCGTTCTCCTTGAAGTCTGTGGTGTCCAAGTGCCTCTCTCCCCCACATTGTCACTTTTTATTAGCTCCCCACTCTTCCTCCACAGTTTGAGTGTGATCCGAGCTACTTTTGACAAATGAGTCTGTCCAGTCCCTCCTCCTTGTTGCTCTGGGGAAATGGTTAGAGATGCTTATAGATGTGTATTGTTATGGACTGAATTAGTGTTGGAGAGACGTATTGTTCAGGGTAACGTTAGGAAGGTTGCTTGGGTGTGTTTTTCAATCCTGGGCAAACAGAATTATGACTTTTTAAAGTTATTGCTCCTGAAGGAGATTACAAAAGGAGAACTGCAAATGTCAGGGAAAAAAAACTGATTCAAAGAGAGAACCTAACATGTAAAGAATTCTAAAAAAAAAGTGAGCTTTTTAATAACTGGAATCAAGAATTTTGTATTCTTGGAACTTTTATTTTCAGTGTTTCAGTGAATACTGAGAGGAAACTGGTTGAATGTGTGTGGTTTTACACTAAAACAACGTATTATTTGTTCACTACTTGTGTGCTGTATTATACAGTTATGTGTGCAGAGTCTGACCAAGACAGGCTGCTTGGCCCAGTGGCAGTAATTAATGTTCTCTTTCTGGTTTGCAGTGGTGGACCTGCTGCACTGGCGGGACGTGAGGCAGTCCGGCCTTCTCTTCGGTAGCGTGCTGCTGCTGCTGTTCTCGCTAACCCAGTTTAGCGTGGTCAGTGTGGTAGCCTACCTCGCTCTGGCCACACTCTCGGCCACGATCAGCTTCAGAGTGTATAAATCGGTGCTGCAGGCCGTGCAGAAGACCGACGAGGGACACCCCTTCAAGTGAGCATCACTGTGCGGATGTGTGTGTGGTAGACTGGAACCTTTTTCACATTTTCTGAGAAAATGTGCGTAAAACAACTTTCGACAAGGCCACTTTGTTATTTTAATGTAGCTAACAAGCAATGGACGTTTAATGTTCAGCAATTTCCAAGGTGTTAACTGCAGGCCTAAATGATGCACCGGCCTCAAACTATTTGGAGTTGTACCTTGGTCTCTAATAGACTTGCTTGTACAGTTTCTGACCGTTTGACACACAAGTATGTTAGCATAGGCATAAATAATAATAGGCATTTTTAAGTATGAATTACATCCATATTTTAGTCCAGGTTTATAGCTAACAGTGTGTCATACAGTGCCAGAAACCATACAAATGAGTCTACCACAGTTTACTGAACACCTCCACACGCTTCAAGGGGAGTGTGTGATGACCTAAACATGCAGTAAGCTTCCATTAGTGGGCTGTGGGATTCAGTTTTGCTTTTAGGGCATAATTTTGCTGGGAAATCACACATTCAGCTAAAAATGTATTGACGAGTAAGACTAATAAAACCTGCCATGCCCTATTAACAGGATGGACTCCGTCACTCACTCACTGTCTCTCTCTGCCAGGGCGTATCTGGAGATGGAGATCACTCTCTCTCCTGAGCAGATCAGTAAGTATGTGGATAAAGTGCAGCTGTATGTGAACTACACACTGAAGGAGCTGCGCAGGCTCTTCCTGGTTCAGGACCTAGTCGACTCCATAAAGGTGAGAAACATTGCTGTGCGTCTTCATAAACAACTCACATTAACTCTTAAATGTTTTGTTGGATTATTTCAGTTCCATAATTAGTTACCTTATTACTGACACTAACATTCCTCATAGCTTGTTTTGATCTAAAATGACAGAAATGGCAAAATATATATTTTAAATTACACTCACTACTATGGTCTGTATTGAAGGTTGGAGGCTTAGAATCTACACTTTCCATACAATTTCTCCACTTCAGTGAAGCTACGAGTGAAATAATTAGATGAAGTTACACTGTGACTCATCATCAGTGATGCCTGCAACTTGAGCAATGGGTGAAAGGCGTTTAAAAGGTTTTGTGTTTGTGTGTGTGTGTGTAGTTTGCAGTGCTGATGTGGTTGCTGACTTATGTAGGCGCTCTCTTTAATGGCCTGACTCTGCTCATCCTGGGTAAGAAAATCACACAACAATAAGGGCATCCGAACATGTTTAGTTAACAAGAACAATGATTCTACACTTTTATACAGTAGCAGAAATTTTTTTTTAAAACTTTGATGAGTAGGAGGGTCCAAACTTTTGACGGCTACTGTAGAAAACTAAGTATTCCTCACTTGACTGAGCTCATATAGTAACATTCAGCCACACAGTCAGCATTACATTACAGCCCCGTCACTGATTACCCAACCAGCACACACACATCACGACCTGGAACACTTATCGATTAAATCCCAAAATGTTTCTGACTCATTTTGACTAATCTCTCCTCCTTTTTTCTCCAGCGGTGGTGTCCATGTTCTCCATGCCTGTGGTCTATGAGAAATATCAGGTATGAGCTCAGTGCTGCGAATAAACACTGGAATATCTCTGTACTTTTGCACTTAGAATAATATCCGTTTTAATTCCGGCCTATATTATTCCCATTTTTTCCTAATGTGGATATTTTATAACTAAACTGAAGTTGTGCAAGGGTGCATGTTATGGGTGCATCATGGTTATGACGAACATTTTGCTAAATGACCGGCCATTCAGCCCCCAACAATGATAAGTGAAGTTAGTATAAGTAACTTTGAGAGGAAATTAGAATAGAATGTGCAATTTAAATTAAATGGGCAAAATGTAAATGTAGGCTTAAAGAAATCTCACTCTTTCTTCTTTCATTCAAATACATCCCAACAACCTTTCTCTCTTTCTCTCTCTAGACGCAGATAGACCAGTACCTGGGGCTGGTGAGAACCCAAGTGAACTCAATAATGGGAAAGTAAGTTCGGCATAATAAAATAAATAAATAAATAAAAACTTTACTACTGAAATGAGAAAAATCACCAACACGATAAAGACCTTGTCCACACAGACGTTTGAATCTTGGATAAATGAACGTGCTCTAAACGCCATAGGCGTTTTTGTTGTGTTTTGTATCTGCACTTGATTTACTTCAGTGAGGCGTTACACTGGGCTCATCTGACACAGTATAACTCCAGCCCGCAGCCCAATGTGTAGTTTCATGTATTCACCTGTGGGGGCAGTAACTATTCTCTCCAGATTGTTTACATGTTGGACATCTTGACATGTACTTCTACACTGAAAGCATTGTAGTTCTACATTGAAAAGTTTTATTCTTTGTTAAAACTTAAAATCGACATTATTGTTTTAAAAATCCTCCTGATACAGTGCCATAGGCAGGAGAGGATTTAGGCTGAAATTGAAGCCAAGAAAAGCCGACCGAGCACCGGGGCTGAACGCCCATGTGGACGCTGTGATTTGCTCCATTGAGCAGAAAAATGGTTGGCGCTCAGTCCGAGCTCACCTGGCACCACGAACGCCTGAAAAACATCTGATTCAGACGTCCATGTGGACGAGGCCCAAAAGGGCAAAAAAACTTTGTAGGTCAGGATATCAAAATTAAAAAACAATAAATCGAGGAATTTGACTGACAGCGGTCATATTGCAAATTCAACAAACACAATTAGCAGAAACTGAATGCCTCTAATATAAATGTTGTTGCAGAGGGATGAATTTATTTTGTTGTTTTCTGTTCATACCTGTTTATTTTTTTCATGATGTCTTTTCATAAGTAATGCTAAAGGTAGCTTTGGATGCATTATATATACATATCTTTTGTTTAAATGTCCCTGTTCAGCCTTAAAGGAACAGTTTGAAGACATCATCAAATTTCGACAGTTCTCCACTTCAATAGATGTGGTCGATTGGCCAAAACATGTTTGCAGTCCAAAGTCTGCATCTGTAGTTTAGTACTGGAGATACGATGCTAACACCAGAAGTCAATATTCACCCAAATCTTCTCTGTAAATACATCCCCAAACTTCCCTCAACTTGCTCAAACTGTATCCAGTTCTTCATTAAGGTACAGCAGAAATGAACAAAACTTCCCCCAAATACACCTCAGTATGACGGTCATCGTTGTCACAAAAACTGATCCTAGATCAGCAGTCCTGCTCCTGAGGCAGTTTGTGAAAACAGACCCCGTTGTGTATAAAGGCTGCCCACAGCATTTGGCTACACAATGAAATTTTAGCTCACAGTAAGTCATACTGTGTTCTAAACCACATCCACAAGTCCACTCCTCCTTAATGAAAAGATGGATGCGGAATGAGAGAAGTGTTGGGGATATATTTGGGTGACTATTGACTTCTAGTGTTAGCATTTCTAAGCCAAAGAAGCAACATTTGGACACCAAGCGCATCTTGTCTGATTGGGTTTATTTGAAAACTGGAATGAATCAGATGTTTTGCTTAACTATTCTGTAACAAAACTAACAAGTGGTAACTGGTTTATGTCCACTGACATTTTTTTAAGTTATTGGCAATACCAAATTTGAACCATGTTATCGGCCATCTGATTGATCAGTCGGCCCCTGGCTGGGGTCCTGCAATTCAAAGAGGTCTACAAACATGTTATCCTCATGCTAGAAAAACTTGTGTGTGACATGTGTAAAACAGAGTTCATGTTGTATTTGCAGGATAAGGGAGAAGGTTCCAGGGGCCAAAAGGAAGGACGAATAAGCTCCTCCTATGCGAAGTCAGTGAAAACATGACACTACAAGCCAGTAACTACAACTAATCCCAGCACTGAAGGAGCCCATGCGTACATAGAGGCCCTAAATGTCCCCTACGTAAATAAATAACGCTCACGTCAAGCTAAAATAGTGGCACAATTTTCCAGAAATAAAAAAATATCACTGTAACCCCCAGCACTAGTAGCTACAACAGCCAACACGCTTAAATGACTAGAGCCTGTCACAATTATCGGGGGGGGGGGGGGGGCATTTTTAAAGCTATAGGTAGAACTGAAGGTCATGAACTGCTTTTCTCTTTCATCGCTTCTGATTAAAATGCATGAAGTCCAGTCTTGAGTAAGTAAATATTTGCTATCTTTCCACCGCTCTTTTCTTTCTGCTCTTCCTTTCGCAGCGCTTTTCTCCGACTGTAAAAACATGGCGCACACAAAGTGAAGCATCATGCCTGTTTAGTCATTTTAACTAACTGCTTCAACTCACCCGTCACTGTTCGAGTGGTTTACTCGTGGTGTGTATATACATACATGCATATACATATTAATATATCGAGTCAAATTGTGGATTGTTTTTTTTCTCTCTCTCTGTTTATCCTGTGTTTTTAAAGCACAAGAATAATTCGAAGGCGTGTTCACTAAATGTCGTAACTTGTAATTTTTGCTTTTGGGAAGTCTTCACAGGCCGAAGCGTTTTAGGTTTAGCTCCGAAACGGAAGGATCCAGCAGACTAAAACCTGTCCAACTTTGTACTATGTTCCGTGTAGTTCTTTCAAAGTCATTGGGACTCTTTAACTATTTGCACTTATGTATTTAATTGATGAATGAGAAAAATAAATGTTACGTAATGTAAAAAAAGTGTTGTGGCATTTTTATTACAAATAAAAATTTCACATGCCGTTAAACATTAAGGTTAGTTTGCAAAGTACCTAATGTTTTCAGTGGTGGTGAATGGAACCAGACGTCTCTCTCCCTCACAGAAAGTTATTAAAGGTCCCATGACATGCTGATTTTTTATGCTTTCATATAGATCTTAGTGGTCCCCTAATACTGTATCTGAAGTCTCTTTCCAAAATTCAGCCTTGGTGCCGAATTACAGCCACTTCGAGCCAGTCCCACAATGTCATTTAAATGATAATGAGGAATCGAGAGGCGGGGCTAGGTGGAGGGTGGGGGAGGGGCCAGCTCATCTGATCACACTGGTTTGCAGAGGTGCTCACTCAATCATTTCAGAGAGGAAAGGCAGATATCGTGTGTGCCAGAACACTAACAGCAGCATGGTTATCCAAATAACAAAGGACTACAACACTCAAGTTAATGTGTGTATTCACACACATACCTGATGCTATCTACCTTTACATTTGCGACAGTAGCCTGCTAAATGGGCTGTTAGCTGCAGAGCTAATGTTACAGCCACATTCTAAGGGTAAAAAGCTTGGTAACCATATACAACAAAGCAACAAAATTCTATAACGTTGACTTACTTGTCCAGGGAGAGTTGGTACTGATCCAGACTTTTCAGCCGTTCAGCAAGACCAGCTCTGTACTGGCCCAAGTTGAGGAAACAGTCATCGGCTAAATGTTTGGCACAGACATACAAAACTTTAAGAAGTCGTGTCGGTGCATTTCCAGAAAAAATAAAATTAACCCACTGGTTCTTCAGAGGCTTGCATGAAGGAACTAAAAAAATACATTTGTGCTCATATGTACATTTAAGCACCCAGCAACTGCAATGCTTCACTCGTTTGCAAGCCATGATGTCTCTAGAGGAAAAAGTGGTTTCTCACATGATCGCATTGACGGTCGGTGGAGCTACTCTTTTAGGGGAGGGGGGGTAAAGCATGGGTGGGGTAAAGCATGAGAAAGGGGAGGTAACCTTTCCCCCCTATGACGACATAAGGGGAGAATTCCAGATCAGGCCATCTGAGCGGTCGTTCTCTCAACGGTGGAGCAGGATGACCAAGACACTTCACACCTCATAAAGTGAAATTTTCATGCCATGGGGCCTTTAAATGAAATGGTTATGAATGCACTTCCTGATGTGATGTGGCTGTGTGTGCACGTGTGTGTGTGTGTGTATTGGTTAATCAGTGTCTTGGCTGCAGTGTAAGGCTGACTTGGGCTGATTTGGCCTAAATCTAAATCCAATCATGGTACAGGGATACATGCAAGGTTTCGTGAGGCAAAATAGTCCCCAAAGAAAACTTCAGTTCAGATTTGCCACTGTTACACCTGTTTCATCAACATTCCGTATACGCACTCAGAGACGTGTGGAGATTCACTGGTGGGTTTGCATAGTAAATATAACGGCTATGTGTTGCAGATGAGACCCCAGGTACCTTTCACCACCACTGTAAAGGCAACAGAGGCAATATGTTTTGCTACAATTAACCATTTCACACAAAACCCACTTTGAATGACTGTTTACAGCTCAACAACTGAATTATGGGGAATTCCTGGACTGATGACAGTGGGTTTTCTAACTAAAAACAACTAACACCACTTTTTGACAAACTCCAACATTACACTACTTAAGAAATGTAGCAAACTAAGCTACCAAATACACTGAACGTAAATGTGAAAACATAACGGGTGTTTGTTATTGTAGCTGTAGCTGTAGATGAGAAACTGGACTACAGGAAGTAAAACAGACCTTAGTCTTATCAAACAAAAATGACAAACTGACGTAAGATGCTACAGTTAATCAGAGGGCATTTCCTGAGCTATTATTTCATCCAGTGTGTTCTTTATGGTTGTAAAATTCAGCCATACAGCACCGAGTAGCCACAAGAGGTGAAGACGCTGATATCACTACTGCTAGTTAATAAACAGAGACTTTTGACTCAAATAAATGAAACATAACATTGTATTTATTAAACAGATATGCTGCCATCTAGTGACTGGGCCAGAAAATTAAAGTATCATAAAAATGAACTGATCAGTTCTAAAACTGAAAACCTACGGTCAGATCTTTTGGGCTGCATCTTACACTGCCTTTAATTACACTATTACACCAAAACCAAAACAAACAGCGCGAGCAGCCATAGCAACACAGGCTCTTACACATTCAGTAGAGTTACAGGATGCAGCTGGAACAGAACCCGTTTAGTTCTGTCGTTTTCCTTCTTAACAATCTTCATTTGCTGGGACGGGTCAACCTAAGTTAACAAGATCATTGATGACAAGATTACTTTACTGGTAAAAGAGAGATCAGAAAACATTTAGCTTTATATATATATATATTTATTTTTTTTAATTTTTTTTATGTGAGTAGGTATTACACGTGTGTTTTCTCAACCCTTTTAAAAACAGTTTTAAAAACTGAAAATGTGATTAAAAACAACTGCGCAAGAAGTGGAAGATGTAGGTGTTCTTACTGACCACACAGGTTACAGATCAAAAAGATGCATACTTAACAACATGCACACTTCATGTAATGTAACTTAGATATTATCGATACGGATAGTCTACATTATAAAACAAGAATGCCTATTGGCTCACTGACGCTGTGAAGACTGCTTACACACTAAAGTTTGGTACTGAATAAGAATTGCTGTATTTCAGTAGTCATTACTATAGTAATGAACTTAAATACTTAGCTGTCCTGACAACTAATCCCAGTCACATACTGTGATCCAAATTTGTACAATTTACAGCACATCCAGGACACAGTGAGTGTGTGTTAAGAGTATAAACTATGAACACTAATTAAAGTGCAGTACCTGATTCCAACTTTTTGGTTTGTCAAAGTAAACAGGATTGCAATCCTCTCTCAAGGGAGTTTTACAGAACAACCTGAAGCACAAACACACACACACACACACACACACACACACACACACACACACACATCAAACAATCACCAGCACCACCCTGCTGCATACATAGATGTTCAAGCTGTATATAAAAAGCAAAATATTCCTCAATTATACTTAAATGGAATTAATTTCCTTAAATACAACTGAAGCCTTGGCCTTCTGTGTGTTGTCATTTATGCAGTTATCATTTGTAATAATACAAGCAAATCAGCTCTCCATCTTCATCAGTACCTGAAGCATCTCATCAAGAACTGTAACTCAGTTGTATCAGTGTGAGGTCAGAGATTTACATCCCTGCTGGTGTTTGACTGTAACTCAACATTTCAAACTGTGAGTAGTGGAGCTATTCCACAAGAAATCATGCCGTACTTCGAAGAAATATTTTTCAATTACAAATTAAGCGACCTGTATTCGAGCCAATGCTTTTTTTACTGTCTGCACAAAAAACAATTCAAATACAAACTAACAACTGGGAAATCGATGAAGTACAAGGACTACTATCCGTTTAGACTGAAGATACATTTCAGTGGTATCTTTAGAACTGTGAGAAACGCGACGGTGTACCAGAATATCGCTAACAAGTTAACTGTGTTAAGCTAAAGAAAAAAAAATGAAAGAACTCAAACAATTCTACCAAAAAACAGAATAACCAAAGCAGCTCTAACAGAGAAACTTTCTGCCAGTTCGACTCCATGGAGGCAGTTTTGGGACGACTGGCCATAAACTGTGGGGAGAGAATTGCGCTGCTGATGTGTCAGAAACACCGTTAGCGGTCTGAGATACACTGGAAAATCAAAACGTGCTGCAAATTCTGTGCTATCTCAGTACGGTTTAGGTAGAGCACAGTTCCTGTATGCCTATGAAAAAATGCCTTTAGTGAAAAGTTGGTACCTGATTAGTCGTTCTCGAGCGTCGTCCTGCAGAGTGCTGATCCGCTCCGGACCCAGATGCAGGAGACCACTTGGACCCTCACACACCAACCCGTTCACAGCCCCTCTCAGTGCATTTATCTACACACACACACACACACACACACACACATACACATATATTTCTATCCACTAAGATTTGTTATAGGAACAATTTTTCAATTCAATTAAAGCCAATAATTATAGAAACATGACAACCTAAAGACATAAATAATTTTATGGTTCTTCTCTATGATGGAAAACCTGATAAAAAAAAAAATCCTCCTTAAAAGAACTTTGTGATTACAAGGCATTTTTCTCTGCGTGTGAGTGTCTTTCTGCAAGCAATATCAGAATAAATGCAAATAAACAAGAAAGCAATAAAAAAAAACAAGATTTCTTTTGTTATTGAAAAAAGTAGTTGATATTTATGAGCTAGTAAGGAACAGACAGGTTTGGTTCCAGCAGCTCCTGATTTAATTTAATGAAGGATTGACTGAGTCAAACCAGGTTTCTGATGGGAACTACAAGTAATACTGGACTACTATACGGAATGAATATCCTGTACATAAAATCACGATTTACTATATAATATGTATCTATTCTTTTTTGTTTCATTTAGTATATTTAGTAACATTAATGCATAAAAAACACTTGTTGCTCATCTATACAGTTTTTAAATATTATCACAGGTGCCTAAGACTTTGCACAGTACTGTGGAGCAGAATGGTCTGGCTGTCGTAAAAGAACCTCTTACTGGTACTATACATCTTTTTTTCTGAAAGCGTCCATTCTAAGAGTGGAAAATAACCTCAGTGATGTCCTCAACATCAAACTTGACATCAAAGGAAAGCTCGATGTCATGCTCTGGCAGCACAGGCTCCTGGGAGCTGGAGTTTGTTCCTAGGCCACAGACAGCTCCAGTAAAACAGGTTCTCTCTTCATCAGTACTGCAGAAACATACACACATCTTCAGTGGGCGTGTATGAAAGGTGTGACTGATAGAATGAAACCGTTTGTTTCATTTGTTTTTACTCAGGCATCTTCCACTTGTGTTCATGTATGTCACTGAATTGTAAAAAGGTAATCAGATCTATTAAATACTTGTCTGATTTGGTTTCTCAACTGCTTTGACAGATATCTCAATTTCCTTATTGCACTTCACAATTTGGTTCCCTCAGCTTAAATCTGAAAATATTTTAATCTGTGACAGTATTAACAGTAAAAAAGCCTTATTTGAGTCACATATATGATTATTACATTTGTCTAATTTATTTAATAACACTGTCACATCTTCTCTGTTTTTTATTATTTTGGTGGAGAGAAAAGAAGAGGGTGTGCCCTATTCAACATAACAGCAGGCCTGCATTTCGACAAATGCTTTACTACTAAATGCATCTATGATGCAATATAAACATCACCAATACATTTTGTCGGTTGTCTCCGCCGTTTGGTTTTGATTAATCAGTATATTCATGTAAGGTGTTACCGTAACTCCATGATGGGGGTAAAGAGCATGGTGATGAGGGCGGGGAGGCCGTGGATATGAGGCATCAGTGTAGTTTCTTTAAGGAGGATACATGAACCTGGATGCACACACACACACACACACACACACACAATTAACATTATTTTAAGTTATTTGCTTCACAAAAATTTGAGGTTCGGGTTAAAAACCTCAAAAATTGCCCCCCCTGTTCAAACTGTAGTTGAGTAAAACATATTTGGTGTCTGAAGTTTAGTTCCTTATGTTTAGCACTGCAGGTACAAGGCCAATGCTAACAAGGAACACACACACACACACACACACACACACACACACACACACACACACACACACACACAGACAGAGAGTGTAAATCCCCGGGAGTTACTTTCCAAGAGCACCCGCAAATACTGAAAAACCTCAAATTTGTAATGTGGTTAAAACAAAAAAAAAATGCCTATTTTTATAGTGTAAACCCTAAATACACTTTAATTTCATTTTCAACTCAGCTGAATACTTTAACCTTAAAGAAAAAGTAAAGGTAAACCCATATTTGTACAGTACAGTTTACACTGAACTGCTGTCTCCCGCAGTGATAGAATGTAACAACCGATGTTACCCCTGTATAGACTGCACTGTAATTCATGCACATGCGTTTTCTTTGGTATGCGCTGTTTACTTTGGTATAAGCAGGTAAATACAGTAATAAAATCATTTAATTTACAGTAATAAAAATACAGGGCTTTAAGAAGAACAAAACAAAAAACACGAGAACACTTGAGACGCTCCACGGGGGAAATTCTGGACTGCAGCTGCTTCACAGGACAGCAGCCAATCAGCAGCAAAGAGAAATAAATAATGTTCTCGGATTGGCTACTTTCAAACCTCCCGCCTCTGAGTACAGCTGTATTTTACAATCCCAAGACGCGCTTTCTTTGTGTTTCTCTCCACTGTACCAAAACATTGAGTTACTTTTTATATGGAAATGTAGCTGAATTTACGTTAATATTTATGTTACAAAATAAATTATAAACAATAAATTATAAAAATAAATTAGATTTTTCTTAATTTAGCACTAAAATGCATGAAAACTTATATATATCCATGAAAAAAGCTGAGAGGTCCGGGCCTCGTCCACCATGTCCCCTCGTCCTCGTGCAGGGTCGTTTACGTTTGGTCCCCGGTGCTTAGCAACCCAGCACAAGGACTAGGGGGCGTGGCGGACAAGGCCCGGATGCAGAAGATATAGTTCGGTTCCCAGAAAAAATCCGCAATGGGCTGAAACTGCGACTACTGTTCCGCGTTAAACTGGGGGTTTACTGTATATATATAAAAACAGCTTTTTAATGCCTTTTAACATGGCCAGTATCACAAAATTGCATACATTTGAACAGTCACCTACAAATCCATTGGACCCCGCTGTACATATATAATTATATAGAATGCACAAATGCTGATATTAATTTTACTGTGTTTGACGAAAAAATAAGAGAAAGGTAGATACAGACCTGATGCGTTGAGTGAAACAGATCCAGCCGCCAGCATCCTCTCATGACTGTCCTGTGGATGGTCGTTCACCAACACTGAGTTTATACTGTACCTCTCTATAGCAACCGACCTGTAAACAGGCAAAATGAGCCCACCTTTAAACAGGAGCAGCATGGTGAGTGGTGGGTGTTTGTGTGTCATGTCTCACCTGTACAGTGTAACTCCACTCATGCTATAGAAATTGGCCTTATGGGGGCTGGAGGGGCCGTGCAGTGGACTCTGCAGGAGGCAGGAGGAGAATAACAGATCTTTTCCAAATATATTTTTATAAATGCAAAGAGATGTTCTGATGTAAGTAGAAGAGTTCATTTTTTTATGACTTTTTTTTTATATTTGTGTTTGTGACACAAATATAAAATAATACCATCCTCACAGAATGTACATCAAGTGCAACTGTGTATTAGTAAATATTAATAGTAATGAATAGTATATAATGATAATTAATATTATATAATTACATTAAGATGATAATTATGTAACAAATAAAATATATGACCCAGCAGTGGTCCTGGACCTTTTACACAAAGGTTGAAGTAAAATGTGTGAGGGAACCTTTTGTACATGTTACTTATAGAAGGCTGGAGTTGTGATACCTTGCACTTGCAGGTGCTGTAGCTGGATTTGGAGAAGGTGAGCAACAAAGAGTTGATGAGCTGTTTCTCCTCCTCTTCACGGCTCTGCCAGGATCTGCCTGTGGTACTCGGGGTGAAGGTGCCCTCCTTCAGGGCCTGATATAGACTCACCAACATATCATGGGACTGCTACGAGGGGGAGAGGGAGAGAGAGAGACAATGATTACATTAAATTATATACAGGTAAAAAAAAAACACTTGTGTATACCTTACTTACAGTTGTGCTCATAAGTTTACATACTCTGGCAGAATCTATGATTTCTTAACCATTTTTCAGAGAATATGAATGATAACACAAAAACTTTTCTTTCACTCATGGTTAGTGGTTGG
>JBBPCX010018699.1:0-17064 GCA_037974365.1 Hydrocynus forskahlii | reverse complement strand
CCCACCCCCCCAGGCATTTTTGTGGCTGTGTATGCTCATCTAACAAATAAAACTTGACATCAGTGTTTTATCTGTTCTGTCTCTTCTGTTACTTTATGTTATTGAAGTGAACTGAAGTGACCCGACTCAATTTAGCACAGAGAATGAATCTTCTGCTGCTTTAGTGTTGGTAGCACTGTTAGCCATGCCAGGGTCCAGCCCCTCCAAACCACCCTTAATAATGCTGACAGCTCAATGATTATGGTTCATATTTCAGCCCTGAACACACACACACACACACACACACACACATACACAAATATACACACAGAGACCAATCAAATTACCCACTCTGCTGATAATTCAGTGAGTATAGTTCATATTTCACAGCGACGCCAGAGGGGTCAGCCCCCATCTCTCACACACACACACACACTTTGATGCTCACATTTGTTAATTAGTACATGATGACTTCCATTCACGCTCTCTCTTCATCTCGCTCTCTTTCTGTATCTTATTCCCTCCCTCTGCCCCCTCTCATCTCCCCCTCTTTTATCCCACCACCCTTTGCTCACTTTCTTTCCCTCTTTGTTGCTCTTTCTCTCCTTCACTCTCTCCTGCACTCTCTCTCTCTTTCATTTAGATTCAGTCTGCTTGTTATCATGTTGCCAAAGCGGCATGAAAAATGAATAAACTTTTATTATGTTTAGCGATTTAAGTAGTCTTGGGTTCAATTACAGAGAAAACTGTTGTTTAAATAATCAAGGCACAAGTAATAATAGTAGTTCAGAGCTCAAATGATTGGAAAATGGAGTGTGTAGCATTCTTGTTCTCTCTTTTTGTACAGACAGGTCATGATTGTGATTGTGATCTTCAGTTAAACCATGACAAAGTCATCAAATGTCTATTTGAGTCTCTAGTCTACAATTGTGTTTTAATTAAAAAAGAATCTAACCAAAAATGTATTTTATATCTTAATTTGATTAACTTCTGGACTTTACGCAGGCCGTAACTCCTGAAAGTCTGGGGCACAGCGGTCGCAGAGTCCTGTCTTACTTAACTACCAGTGTGTGGTCAGGGTTACAGGTTCAGTATGGTCAGTTACGAGGGTCCATTTGGTTTACGAGCTGCTGCTGGTACTGACTGGGGAGTTCAAGGCCAAGAAATAGTCAGAGGGAGAGAAAGAGTGAAGAGGTCAGGTACAATTTGTTTTCCTAGTAGTGATACACATATCACTGACATATTATTACCTGATGAAATGTTTTGCTCATATTATCGGTTTTATATTGGAATTCCAGCTGATTATAATGTGCTGCTGTTTTCAGAACTGTGCACAAGAGTCCCTGCAATTATATTTTACAATGACATTTTGACAGGTCAGCCCTTAAATGAATAGTAAAATAATAGTATAACTATAACTAATTGCAGTAAACAGTTAACAGTATTATTGTCCACTGTCTGAAATTATATTGCTTGTGTCTTTCTGACACAGCTGCTAGTCCTTTATTGTTTGCTATAAAATGAAATTATTTGTAAGAACAACCTTTTATCTTTGCTTTTTTGTTAGTTACTCATAGTTTCTAGACTTTCAAGAGAAACATGTCAGCTTTACTTGATCATGATTCTGTGTAATTTTGGACATTTGCGTGTGAACACACAACAAAACAGGTATTTCAACTTAGTACAACATTGTATTTGCTATTTATCTTAGTGCAAATACAGGATTTGCAAGTAAGTATAATAGGTAGTGAGATATATAATCAGCCAACTTTAGGCTTGGTATTGACTAGCTGAAAAAAATAAAATCATTATATGCAATTATGTTGGAAGTTGTAGTCTACAATGTTGTGATCATGCAGGCTTGTGTGTAAATTGAATCAATGATCCATCTTCTTCCTCGCTCTGCACTTTATATGGGGATTATAGTGTGAACTACCTTTCAGTATCAACAGTTATTGTCCATCAAATAGCAGATATAACACTAAATTAGCATAGATTGTTGATCATTAGCACAGAATGACAGATAAGAGTGAGAACAATTACTGGAGGTTTACTGAGGCGTTTCCTACAGGCTGAATCTTCAGTCTTGAATCCACAGATGGCTTTCTGGCATCCTGTATCTCTCTAAGTCATGGTTTACTTTAAAAACAACGTCCATGTTTTGCGAGTCGTGAGAATGAGCAAAACTGGCCATGTTTGTCTTGAAATCAGGACAACTGAGGGGGTATTAAGCAACAGGAGGATCATCTGAGGGTTGTCTTGTTGGTTTTTTGTTTTTGTTTCACTGTTTTTCCTTGAGTTTCACAGGGAGTATGTTCAAGAGAAGAAACCAAATTGTGGCGAGAAAAATATTAGAGTGAGACAGAGAAGGATAGAGAGAGAGAGAGAGCGAGAGGAAACAGAGAAGGAGGACCAGAGGGACTGGGTTTCCTCGGCATGTGTCTGGAGACTCTGCCACATCTGGGATGCAAAGCGTTCGGTTTTTTTTCCCTTGTTATTTTCTTTTTATCTGAGAGCGAGAGAGAAGTTGGATGAAGTCAGAATGACGCTAATCTCCCTGAGGATAATTAAACTCAAGTACGTTAACGTGTGTGTGTGTGTGTGTGCGTGTGTGCGTGTGTGCGTGTGTGTGTGTGTGTGTGCGTGCGTGTGTGTGTGTGTGGGTGGGTGGGATACTGGTATAATGGAATAATAAGAGATCCCACACTTTTGCATGGGGAATAAGTGTGTGAATGTGTGTGTGTGTGTGTTAGGGGTGTATGAGCTGTTAGCTCAGTATTAGTGTGTCTCTGTGGGGGGAGGATAGAATGAAGCCCATTGCCACTTCTCTCCTGCATCAGTTGGTGGAGCCACAGTGCTCTCCAGTGGTAAGTGAAGTAAGGGCTTCAGGAGCGGGTTTGTCTCTGAGATGGTGCAGCCGCGAGTGAACCTTTTGCGGTGATGAATACTAGCATTGTTAAAATAAATCAAACTGGCCACAGATGCCATTTTAAAATCTATTAAAATCAGGCTTCTCAAAGACCAAGGGATTTTATGTTCTCAGATCAGATGTCTGTACATGCATGTGTTTGTTTGCACACACTTTTGGCAGAAATGTGTACTGAATTTGACCAGATTAAACAGGACAAAAAAATTAACGTTTTGTTTTGGTCAGGATCAGGACTTCTTTTTTTCTTTTTTTTTTCTTTTTAACACAGCTGTTGCTCTTTGCAAGCTGGAAAACTTGCATGATGAATCAATCACAAAAATGCTCCACAATGACTTGAAATCGCAACTCATTAGAGAATGGTTTTAGAGAAAGTTTTTGCTTTCTCCTGTAAAGTTACCAGATTGGATATGTTTATATATATTTGGACAGAATATTGTAAGAGAGAAATATGTACTGAACACTAAAAAAAATATTTTTAAGGTTGTAAGTCATCACACACCATTTTTAATTTAAGCTCTGATTTACACTGAGCAGCAGCTGGTATTTTTAAATGGTGTATATTTTGTAAATTCTAAATGTGTTTTGTAATTCAAAAGTGACTTGGTGACACTCAAACACTTTATGTCCTTTGGTCTGACTACAAATGTGCAATAGCATTTTTATCCAGCAGGTGGCAGTGCACATTGCCCCCAGCTCTATGTGTACTTTTGAAAGGAAAAAAATGAAATCTTTACCTCTGACATACTCCAAGGTCTCATCCAAGCAAAGTGCGTAAGCTGAGACTTACCCAATTCTGGCCTGCACATTTTTTTAATAGATTGGGAGTGGTGCAGTTTGATGGCCAGTTAATACAACATTAACCATGGCAACCCACTGGCGGACAGTACAGCTCTTTATAACAGCAGACCTCTACTATGAACCCTTTCTCTGGGAGTAGTTTAAAGTTAAAAGTTTGAAGTTAAGAGTTTAAAGTTAAAAGTCTGGTTATAGCAATCCAACAGAACCAAGGTCCCTCACTATGTAGGAGGGAATTTATGCAATAGCTATGTAATAACAGTATAGTAACATAGTAAAACTGTTCTTTTGTAATTAGGGATATTGTGTGTTTTTCCATTGCTGGTTTGTGTGGGTATACAAATGTAAACTTGCTTTCTTACATTTTCCGGTCAAAAAGGTTCTGGCAATCTGGAAAATATAAGAGAACACAGAGAAGTCAAGGCCAACAGGACGGTCCTGATGTTGTTGTTGTTGTTGTCTTTAATTCTAATAGTTTACATATTTTTTTGGTTACTAAAATTGAGGTTTGGTTTAGATTCAAGGGAAGGCTCTGCCAGTTCTGTAAAGGGGTTTCCCAATCTGTTGCAACCCACAGCCCACACAACCAACCACAAAGGCTTACGCAGCACACAAGAACCACATAAACACCAAGCAGTGTCTGGCATTTCTCTCTATGTAGCCATTTGTCCTTGATGGATGAATTCCATATGGTCAAAATGAGTTTTACACAGACTTGAAAATAAATGTAACTGAAAATAAAAGTAATTAGCTAGCAGGTATGTCATTCATAGGAAATGAAAAGACATACTTTTTTCTTTGTAAATCAATGTAACACAATCTCATGCATGCATTTGTTTTGTCAGCACAGACGTTTCTCCGTGAAAAGAAACAGAACAGAGAGCATTTCTTTGATGCTGTCAAACACACACACACTCTCAAACACACTTGACCTCATTTGTGTCTTAATCCTATTCACAATATAACGGAGTGGAGAAAGAGATCATTACCTGTGAATGAATGTGGATTTGATTGGTCACAGAGGCAGATGGTTATGATATCATGAACATAGCGTGATACAGTGCACGTCTCCATGGAGCTATATTGGATAGCACGCCATCAATTGCATCATGCACACACTTATCCATGAGAGAGAGAGAGAAAAAGAGAGTGAGGAGAGGAGATATGGCTGTTTTGGTTGAGAGACATGTGCTTGTTTCTCTGTGATAAAATGGAAACTCCAGGTGTAGTGTGAACCACAGGGAGGATGAGCTGTTCCCCAGTGAGACACACACACACACACACACACACACACACACACACACACACACACACGCCAGACCTCTACACAAATCCCTATTATCCTTTCACCCAGCTGTAAACATTTGTAATGCCGTTGCTCATCATCAATCTAATCCATATCGTGTATCTGTCTGTTATCTGTATTAGTTATATTTCACCATGAGCCCACTAATTTTAGTAAAGTGAAACACAAATCTTATTCAATAATAAATCTGTATCAATTATATTAGTAATAGAGTAATCAGACTTTTTAAAAAAGGCCAAAGAGTAAAAAGGCCAAGCAGTAATAGAGCAGTAACAAACTGTGCATGACCTTTCAATCATTCCTAAATACTTTTTCCACTAAAGTGTTCTGGAATCTTGGAAATACTGTGTGTCATTAAGTGGATGTCCATCAACTCCACTTCTTACAGTAAGGGTCCAAATGCAGCAAGCCAACAATAAAGACCTCGCCTGATTATCACCCTCCATCAGCTTGCTGTTGCCTCTCATCTCCTGTGAAAATTGGAATTCAAACATCACAAAAGCTATATACACATACATAATGCGTCTCCATGAAAGGGAGCAGGAGCTGCTGCAGTCTTAACGGAAAAACTTCAGGTAAACGACACTTATTGCCTGAATTTATTACTTGTATACAGTGAAAGTAAACCATCATTAGCTTGGCAGTATGTAGGGAAAAAAGGCTACTGAAAAATTAATGTTTGTACATTCTCTAAGCAATTTCTTCTGGGATCAATAAAGTTTTCTGGTTCTGATTCAGAAATAAAATGTTTACTTGTATGATAACATTGTAAGCTTTAAGCGTTTAATTTTTTTTTTTCCAAAAAATTGGGAAACTGTCTCAGTTTTTCTAATTCAATTATTAAAATAATTTAAATGCCTACAAATTACTTCTAACTTTAGCAAACTATTCATTCCTAAGTAAAGCAGAACCTTAATTCTGAAGTCCAGGATTGAAAGTTAGTAAGTAATTATTGAGTAATATTATCTATAAATGAGATATTCTGTCATGCTTTTGTATCCAGAAAACATAACTATTGGAATAAAATATAATGGAAAAAAGAATAACAACAATAGAAACAATAGAAACAGTCCTGTTATCATGTCAATTGCAAATAATACATTCAGCTTCGTTGATTAAGATATTTTCATAATAGATTTTGTGTGTATATTGTAGATAAAAACATTGTGTATGCATAATACATGCATACCCTGCAAAGAGGTCAGTGCAGAAACCATGTGTGAGCTATTAACTGTTATTTGAAAGAGGCAGTTCTTGAAGCTGCAGGCAGAGGGCAGTGTTGAGACTCATTTACCAACAACTTCGAAACATCTATTTCCCTGCACAGTCTAGCTCCAAACATCAGTTTCAACACCCCAGTGGCCACACTGATGAAAAGTTGCACCAAGTGCTACACCATAGAAAATAGAAGAGCGTTTTGCAATAGATGATCTTGGGCACTAAAAAAAACACTTGCACATTGTTATAATCTGTTACTATGCAGAGATGGCAATTCTGGGACACCATGGCATTGAAATATTTCCAGTGCTCTAATAGATTTGTGAGGGCCTTGATAGTTAAATAAGTTATACAGCCTTTTAGTTGGAAAGTAAAGCCTTCTCGTTTGTTGCTAGCGTCTAACTAATATGACCACAATATACACCATAAGCTTGAAATTGTGAAAGCTGACCTAACAGGGCATGGACTCCAACAAAGTTTAGGTTGGTTATACCTGACAAAAACATGGGACAGAGCATCACACTGCACCTGCCAGTTTACGCTCTTCTCATAGTGCATCCTGCACAATAATTCTCATGATGTAAAAGAAAACATGATTCATCGGATCAGGCCACCATCTTCCATTGCTCCATGGTCCAGTTCTAATGCTCACATGCCCATTGCAGGCACCTTTGGCACTGGACAGGGGTCAGCAAGGGAAATCTGACCAGTCTGTAGCTATGATGCCCCATACACAGCAAGCAGAGATGTACTGTATGTTCTGATACCTTTTAATCATAGCCAGCATTAACTTTGCAGTTTGTGCGTTGGTAGGTCCTCTGTGAGATCAAACCAGACAGCCTGGCCTGAATGCATCAGTGAGCGTTGCCAGTTCACCAGTAATCTTTTATTGTTCCCCTTTTGGTAGGTACTAACCATTTTATACCGGGAACACGCTACAATGCCAGCGTTTTGCTCTGACTGTCCAAGACTATGGGTCAATTTCCCAGACAGGGATTAAGCCTAGTCTTGGACTACCCTTTCCTTTTCAGTTGAAAATCTCTATTCACAGCACTAGGCTTAATCCCTGTCCGGGAAACCGACCCTATTTGTCTAGCCCTCATAATTTGGCCCGTAAATAATCAGTGTTATTCATGTCACCTGTGAGTGGTTTTAATGTTTTGTCTGATCCTGCTCCAACACAGTGCTATATGTGCTACCCCTCCGCCAACCCACCAAATATCATGTCATACACAGAATAGTGCTTTTCCGGTCTGTTTATGTTGACTAGATGTCAGCATGAGAAGTCTGGTGATTTGGGCAGTTTTTCTAATTAGGAAATGTCCTGTGGGGGGCAGCAGACTCAAGGATCTTCCCTTTCCATTTAGGTAGTCCTCTTTTAAGCAGTAGTAAAAGACCAGGATTTGCAGTAAAAAAAAAAAAAAAAGTGGTAAAAAAGACCAGAAGTCTGGATGTGAACATGATTTGTGAAGGTGTGTACTAGCCCTGGGCTGGAGATTATTCACAGCTCGGCTCTTTCGTTTAGACCTATCTGCATAGACATGTCAGAAGAGGAGTTGCAGCATTAGTCTCAGAAATGAAATATTGTCCCAACAATGTGTGCGTTTACTGTTAAGCAATGCTCACACTTGTCAATCTCCAGAATATTGCCTGACTTTCCTTTTTGCTCTTTCACTCATTCATACTCATGACTGGTTCATATAAAAACACTGAGATCAATTTGGAATCAGAATCAGAAAACTTTATTTTATCCCGGAGGAAATTGCTTATGTGATGACTGCCACAACACACACAGACACAAGAATAATGTAAGATAAAATAAGTCAAAATAAAATCTAAATAGAATTCTGTGAAAAGATAACAATCACAATATGAATAGACTGTGCTACATACAGAAATGCTTGGTATAATATATATCTATAAGTAATGCAGCTGAATGAAAAACTATTGACACAAATGGTAGTTTGGAATAAGTTATTGCACTGTTAGAAAATCAGTAGTAATTCAGTACTATTAAGTAATATTAAGTAATCCAAAGTAATATTGACCAAGGAGTAATATTGCACATGAAGACTATTGCACATAAGAAATTGCAAGTAATTAAGTGATTTAGCACCCAACAACCATTTTAAAGTTGAAATGTTGTAGGATTTCGTTTTTGCAAGTGCACAGTGTCTCTGTGGGTCTTGCTCTTCCTCTCCTTTTCTGAAGTCTGTGGCATCAGCTGGCTTCATTGACCTACATCCAGTAAAGGCTGAGACAAATGCATGACCATCCTCCTCCTTCTCTGAATGGAGTGTTGTCCACTGAGGGTTAAACGCCAATCAGTTCTCAGAGCATTTAACCCTTTTTTACCATCTCCGTCTTTCACTCCTAAGCGGTTAGAGCTTTCATCAGGTCCGAAGTTTAATATTGCCTGAGAACAGTCTGACCCGGTCTACAGCATCGGATTTTAAATCAGCCTGACAAAAAAATTGTTCCAACCCAGCTGCAACCTGAAAAGGTGTCTTATCCTCACCGTATTCTGACAGAACTGCCTAAATCTGTTTGTAGACTAACAGAGTTCTGTCTCAGCACAGCACAACTGAGTCCTGATAGAAACTGACACATAGAAACATTTCTGTCTGAATTCAACTCTAATCTGACAAAATTCTGTCTCAGTTCTGCCCAAATTTGATTGTTAGCTGATAAAATTCTGCCTGAATTTGACTGTAGCTGAAATATGTCTGAACTCAGCTGTAGTTTGACAGAATTCTGTCTGAATTTGAGTGTATCTGAACCTGATACTGTCTGACCCTGGCAGTAGATGGATTCCGTTTGGTTGACTAACTTCCGTTTGGTTGACCCCATGATGATGCCACTGTTACCATCATCACCCATCCCACCCCTTTCCTCATCACGTTGCCTGAATAAAAGTTCTCTGGGTGCCCTGGACTCTGTTACCTGCCCAGGCCGAGCAGCAGGTGTTTTGGCCAGTTACATGTGCTGAGTTGGCACCAGTAGAAAGAAACTGTCTCCGACCAAGGAAATGGTCATTATCCAGAATGGTGATAAGCTAAGGAGTCAGAACTAGGGCGCTGTGTCATGGCCTTCGCAATGAAAGAAACCAGTCTGTCTCTGCTTGGAGACAGTTATCAGCATTTGTATTGGTAACAGCTATAACACAGTTTTTCTGGTCTGTGACAGAAGTTTGTGTGTTTGTGTGCTGGAGCCAGTCTAGAGGTTACATAAGAAAGTCATAACATACCTTGCATTCTAAAAGTTATATGGTCTTTGATTTGGTCCAGCTTTTGTTTAGAAAAGTGGTCCCACGCAAGCTCTCACCAACAATCCAGAACCGCGCAATCTGACATTCACATCTTTTTTCTTTGCATAGAAACCAGTTGGTATGCAGTTATGCCACAATTAATTTTTCCAATATCCATATATTAAGGAGCTGCATTCCTGCAAGCCAGACTTTACAGATTTTTTACAACTTAGTTACCTGAGACAGACACACACACACACACACACACACACTGTTGCATAATCTGTACTGGCAATAAAAGTGGTGTAGTCTGTTAAACCATTTGGTTGCCTTTCCAGTTGTGAAAATTTTATGATGGGCATTCTGGGATGCCCTCACATCCTCTGTTAGGATCAATTTTCAGCATTTATTTGGTGACCCCTAGTGACCATGTGTCAGTGCAACAATGCTTATATCTTTATTAATAGAGTTTAGTACGGGAACTGTGGTAATGAAGATACAGTCATTAACTTATGAAACTCCAGGTGTCGTGTACAGTCATCGATTTAAAGACTCATTTTTCAGAAACATCTTTATTATGTCCTCTGATAACTTCTGGGAGTGCCCAATTTGGAACAGATGGGCTGATGGGATAACCAATAATAAACACCATACAGCGGCTCATACTGATACCAATAAGCTATAATTTTGCTCTTTTTTTGCATTTTGACCTAAATCAGTATATGCAGGCCAATGAGTGTAAAGCAAGTTAAGAGTTGATACATCTGAATCAGACATTTTTATGAACTTTTACATTGTTTTATGTAAATATTTAACTTTTTATAAAATATAGTACATGATCACATTTCAGACTTATCATAATAGACATTTTCCTCTTTTTCAGTGAAAAAAAATATTCACCATAGATATTGCAACCCTATTAATTACCATGGAACTGAGTAAGTTATGTAATCATGAGTAGGAGAAATTCATGAATCCACGTACTGACAGGATTCCCACGGGTCCTTGAAATCCTTGAAAGTTTGTGAATCTGAACAAATAAGTTCAAGGCCCTGGAAAGTTTTTGAAAACAGGCATAAAAAGACACTGTCCTTGATAGTCCTTTTTTTTGGGAATTGAAATTTCATGGATGGCGACTGCTGTCAACATGTTATTATTTTGCCACCACACATCTGTTTAAAATGATGCCTATGCCGCCTTTTAATTTGCAAAGTTTGTTTGTTGTTCTACTGTAGATTTTCGGCACTACATTCTTGTTTCCTGTATGTAGTCAGCATAACGTGTGCGTAGCCGCTTGCAGAGCAAGCACACTATTGTTCTCCTTAAGTTTTATCTTTATTTTTATTCCGTTCACCCGTTTTTTTGGCCCACTACTCCTCCCAGGGCTTTCAGGATAGAGACACCGTTCGAACTCTGACATGTCGGGACCGATCTCGAATAGCGTGCTTGTTCACAGCTTTATGCTCCGCCTTGTCATTCGTTCGTTATTCCCGTTTTTCCAGCAAGAAGTGGATAGGGCTCAACTTTCAGATAGTCCTGCTCGGATACGCTTTGTCCGAAACCCACCAAACTTCATGTGATACCTCAGGCCAACTTCCCCAACACACAAACGCCTTCGGTGATGACCTGCACTCGTCTTTTCTTTGTCTTTCGCTCATCCCTTTTTCCCCCCATTCACTTGCATTCATTTTGAACCCCACTGAAATGAATGCAGTTTCAGAAGAACCACACTTCAGGCTCCATACAGTGACCAAACCTTATGAAACCTCATATGAGACCTCAGGCCACGCCCCCACAGACACACCTGTTTAAACTGAACTATATAGCCAAAAGTAATGGGACACAGGTGTCATGCAAAACTATATAGCAAAAGTATTGGGACACACCTGTTTAAACTAAACAGTATGGACAAAAGTATTGGGACACACCTGTTTATACTGATCAATATGGACAGAAGTATTGGGACATAGCTGTTTCTGGGTGGTTTCTAAGGCATGAAAGGCAGTTGCTATGGTTTAAGAGATGGTTGCTATGGAGTTTCTAGGGTGTTTCATCGCGGCAGGCCCATTTCAACATTTCTTCAGGCCACAACTACGAGACTCGTTAGTCAACCTCAGGCCTCATCAAGAAGATGGGGGACAAGTAGGGTTAGACGACTGCTGCATTTGAGCAAGCACACTTTGCATTTTCTCTGCGGAAATGCGGTCTAGTTTCAACTAAAATTCCATAAAACAGTAATGTACGTCCTTAATGTATGTAGCGTGGACATATCCATGCATTGTGGATATGAATGTAGGCTATACATTCAGTCCACTTTCTTGCATTGATTTTGTCCCAACAACGTCTTTTATTGCATTTGCATCTAAAATTGTTTATTGATAACATATTCAGCGATAGCAGCAGGTAAATGCCGCCGCGTGTGGTCCTTGAATTTGAGGATGTTGGTCCTGGAAAGTCCTTGAAAAGCCCTTGAATTTGATGTTAACCAAGAATTGGGAACCCTGTACTGAGCAGGGTCTCTGAGAAGAGTTTTTCACTCAGTGATCACTTTGGATGGATCCCCCCACTATCACCACCACCCATTAAATGGTGCATGGTCAAGTCAAGTCAACGTCAAAGTGAACTTTGTTATCTCAACCATGTACACATATACAGAGAACTCAAATAGCACATTCAGGGTTATTTAATGCAAATAAAAGAGCAAGGCTGGACTAAGACATACAGGACGGCACAACTCAAAAAAGTAAGAAGCCAATGTACTAGTAAAATTAAACCACAAAAATACTCAAAGACACATTAAATGATGACCAAACATGTCCTCAGAATGTGGGCAGCACTGTGTAATATGTGTTAAACGTGCAACATATTTGAAGAAAGCCAATTGGACCTGAATATCAGCAAGAACCTGAGTAAAAGCATAAATTCACAGTGTAAGGACAATTTCAAACAGTATAAATAGTAATTGGGAGTTTCAGGAACTATAAGGAATCTTCTGACTGATCTCATTATTAAAAATCAAACGATGTTTTCAAGACAAATCTAAGTTACTACATTATAGTGGAAGATGACAGCAAAACAGGAATTATGTCTTTTAAATATGATATGAATCACGCTGAAGGTCAAATACGGTAAAATAAAAAAGAGGTATACTTTAATGGGTTTTAATGTGTTTAACACAAATGCATTTATCTGGTTTCTCAAAGCTGCAGCTTAAAGATGCATTACAAAGTAATGTGGGTTTGATTTATAGTAACTTTGTGGCTCATCAAGAGGATACGTTATGTAACGTATGGTGAGATTATAAGAAAACTACTTCAGTTAAGCATACCTTCCGCATCCCTAAACATAATGTCTAAAAGTCCCCAGTATACACACATGCTCGCTCATACTCCAAACAAAACTCAAAATATTTTCGTAAGTGCAAAACAAGATTTTCTCTGCAGTCCCCTTCTCTACAGTAATTTGGAGGGAGCAGGAGACACTGGGTGATGAAGTAAATCTTTAGTACATTCATGAAGTGTAAGCCTTAGTGGGTTCTTAAAGTATATTAAAAATGGAGCAACCGATTCTGGATCAGTTGCCCATGTTACTACAGTAAGGGGAGCAGATGCATAAACAGCTTGCATTTGGATAATTTGTGAACATGGCCCAGTGTGAATGGGCTTTGTCTGCATCACTGTTAATTTATGTGTTTAATTTAATGCATACACTTGGAGTGCTGTGCATGCTGTGCAGATGAGTATTGTAAAATGAGATAAAAAAAAATACTTGCTGCTAATATATTGACATATGAACTGCTCCACATTTAATTCATGAAAACGTATAACATAGAATAGAGCTGAGATTTAAGTACATATTGTCATGTATCAAAAGACACACATTATTATTCTTCTATGTTGCTGCTGCAGTTGCACAATCATATTCATTGCTGTTCTGCATTTTTTTGCACATGTAACTTCTGTTCTGCATCTCTGCACACAACTCTCTGCAGCTAGAATACAGTACCTGTCAAAATACTGTATTTGTCCTCACTGTAGCTGTTGTCAGTTGCACTGAACGTTGTTTTGTCTTGTCTCATCTAGTTGTATTGTTGCTCTTGTGTTGTAGCTCTTTGTCCTGTCTGCACTTGTGGTCTTGTGTTCTGTTCTGATCTGCTCTTGTGTTGCTTCATGTTTCTGGGGGCACATTGTTTCGTTTCACTGTGTGCTGTGTGTAGATGATAGAAATGATGATATAACTTACTTGACTTGGCTACTTGACTTGATTATTAACACAAACAGTGTTAGGATTTTTCTATATATTTATATTCGGAGCTTCTTGCATTTTACAGTGAAAGGTTTTGTTGCAGTGTTTGTTACTGAAGTACATGCTCCAATAAATATTTGAGAAACATACTGTGATGATAAATGTGATGAGAGGAATTGACAAGGATTAGTGTGCAATAAACAAAACATCTTTTAGCATGATGTGATTTGTGTAGTGTGACTATTTTCCTGAAACACTGGCTATGGAGCTGTTTTATTGTACTGTGTTTTGTGGTAGTCATTATGTAGCATATAGCGAAGGCGCAGTGCTGTGTGGAATTGCATGAAACTTTAACAGACCTGTCTCACAGAGAGAGCGCAGAAGAAATATGTCCTGACACACACATGCCATCAATTCATGAATTCATGAAAAAAAGAAAACGAAAGCACAACTTTTATAGTTCGAGAATAGATTTATATATAGCATATTGACAAGCTAGTTGGTGCAGCAAGGTTTACTGCTAGAAATACTGTGCTGTCCATTAAACAAAATTCTCTGTGAAATTGGGCTCATTTTGAGATCAGGCTTGCTTTATTTTTTTATCAGGTTTGATAAATAAAGGTCAAAGTTTATGTGTGATTAAGATTAGTTTTAGAGTGTGAGTGTATGATGCAAGCAAAGGCTGTACTGGTGTAGCTGTCTAGCGTGAGTTGAGGCATTGATGCTGTTTCAAAAGCTCAATCTGCACTTCCCATCAGTGTTCTCCATGCAGTCCGCTACGCACCATTAAAACCATGCAACACAATCCACACAATCCACCAATAGAAAAATGCAGTCATCAAAGAAACAATATGTTCACAGTGCAGGATTGTAGAGGTTGGCCAGAACAAAATAGTGAATGGCAAAGTGACAGAAAAAACATCAGAAACTGCGTGGTATGTGTGTGTGTGTGTGTGTGTGTGTGTGTGTGTGTGTGTGTGTTTGTCTTTCTCTCTTTGTGAGGACCAAATGTCCTCATGATGATAGGAGTACTGGAAAATCTGTAGAAGTGGGGATGCTTTTGCTAGACATCAGAAGGAAATGTGCTGTCTTCAGCACAAATTCAACTCTTTTAGGTTGCCTAGGGTTATCATTAAGGTTGTGTATGTGTATAACTGTCATACTGTACTATATGAATAAATGAGGCATCTTCATAAATGTAGTAATACCAATTTGTGTGCGCAGGTGTTTTATGGTGTCAGGATGAAGAGCACTCATGCTCTTATTCAGGCTAAGTGTGTGTCCGCATGTGTATGTGTGTGTGTGTGTGTGTGTTCATGTGTTCTTATGTAAGGGTACTGATTGGCATGACCTACATTTAAGCCCACCGTGCAAAAAAAAAAAAATGGTACACATTCAAGAAATGGCACATACTATTGATATTAAATGAATGGAAAACATAAAAAATACATTAAGCTTGTTGATTAGTTTAGAAAACTGACTTACATTTGTAATGCATGATGAAGTCAATTAATTTTTTTTTGTTTTCAAACTATTCAATAGTTTGGAATTGATCCATAGAATAAATGGTTACAAACAGGAACATTTCAAATACAGTATTTGTGGTGTTTATTTGAATCAAAATTTGATATTCACCTTAATTATTGTGCCATTTATTTGCATTTTAAACAAAGAAGTCAGTTACATCTTATTGTGGACCAAGGAAGTTTGGACTCCATAGAGTTTTATTGCAAATTATTGCTGAAATTAACTCTTTCCAATAGCATTTCAGTCTTTTTTCTTTGTTTTATTTTACTAATTCTTCTTCCAGTCATTGTTTATTCTTTAGTTATCTGTTGGTTTTTACATTATTGCTCATGCATGAGAACAGAGCGTGGTCATGACCACTGAGTTAAAAGTGGTGGAGTTGGTCAGTATTCATAACCTCAATTATCTGTGTTTTTTATTTCAGCATTGTGAGCAGAAATGGGGCATGTAGGTGCATAATTTTAGGGACACACCATGTGAATGCAATGAATTTGTCAGCCAATCTCTGCATTGTTCATCAAAGTAAAGAGTAAAGTGATAATTCTCTCATACATGAACACACCACAGCACACAATGTGAACAGCACGAAATGTTTCCTCTGCATTTAACCTGTTCACCAAGTGAAGCAGCAAACACAGAGCCCGGGGAGCAGTGTGTGGGGATGGTACCTTGCTCAGGGGTACCTCAGAGGTGCTTAGCAGTCTTGGGATTCGAACCCACGACTTTCGTAGGGTGAACGCCCTAACCACTAGGCCACCAGCTGGCCCACCAGCTGGACCGGCTCATACCAGCATTATACACAGTAACATGTCAATACCATGATGATGTCACTGCTGTTTTGAGAATGGTCGACAATCCAAATAACATCTGATTAATGCCGTTATACCTTTTCCTAGTGTTAGGAACTGATTGACTGCATTCAGATAGAAATACACTGCTCTGCTAATACCAGCTAACACTGGCAGTACATGGCACCTTCAGCAGACTACTCTGGACAGTTCTCGCAGAAGATCTATGGATACATTAACAAGTATATGTTGAGTTAATGAAAGTAAAAATACATTGTGAAAAAATCTCATATAACAAAAGTCCTGTAACAAAATGCATTTGCTTTTGAAACAGAAATTGTTTTGAGTCAGTTAGATTGGATAGGATTAGCTTCATTTAACTGAACAAACTTAAGTGATAAAACTTAATTAGCTATTTTCCACAACATGAAACTTGCTGCCAAGTGAGGTGAATAACATTATCTCTTTGCAGTGGCACCTGTCAAGAGATGGGATAAATTAGGGATAAATTATCTGGGATAAATTAGGCGGATGGGTTGGAAGAAAGAAAAATGGTGCAAGTGTAAGGCATGACTTTTAGTGACTTTGACATCGACCAGGTTGTGATGACTAGACAACTGGAACAGAGCATCTCCAAAACAGTGTCTTGTGGGGTTTTCCTGATATACAGTGGTTTGTATCTATGAGAAGTGGTCCAAGAAAGGACAACCAGTGAACCAATGACTGGGTCACAGGTACCCAAGGCTCACTGCACTGCAGGCCAGGCAAAGACTAGCCCTTCTGGTCTGATCACACAGAACAGCTACTGTAGCACAAATTGCTGAAAAGGGTAAACCTGGCTAAAACAGAACATTATCTGATTTTCACTATTTGTTCGTAGCGCCATGCAGGTAATTGAGCTGATTACAGTAGTCTGGTTCAACACTTGTCTCCATGTCTGAGTTCCTCTCTCTCTCTCTCTCTTTCTCTCTTGCGCTCTCTCTCTCTTTCTCTCTCTCTCTCTCTCTCTCTCTCTCTCTCTCTCTCTCTC
>JBBPCX010018689.1:10000-17065 GCA_037974365.1 Hydrocynus forskahlii | reverse complement strand
TATATGCGATTAAACGTGTCATATGCAAAATTAAATTATTTATTGAAATTTAAAAAAAATTTAAAGTACTGCTATATGAACAAAAGTGCAATAACATTTGGTTTGCAAACACTTTAAACTAATAAGGAGCTTTTTGACAGCAGTGTTCCCTTTAACACAGTTACACAGCTGCACAGCTGCAGTTCCTTGTTCTTGTAAATCTCAACTTAAACATTAATGTAATCAAATCAAATATAAAACCAAAGCTATTTGCCACTGCAGGGCACTCACGTTTTATCTAGTTTGTTATAGAAAAGCAAGTTACCCTCAGAATCCAGAGCATTATAGCAGTTGCAAAGGGGACCAACTCCATATTAAAGTCTATGTTTCTGAATGCAGTGTCATTAAAGTCCTTGTTGGTGTATATTATGTATGTTGACTTTTGGGCATTTTGTATTGTCCATCATAAGAATGTACAAGTTTTTGGAAATAGGTTTCTTCTGAAATCAAGAATATCATGGGGAATCTGTCTTCTCTTTGCTGCTGTATTCTACTATTTACATTATGGCTGGAACTCAATGCCCTAAAATGAACGAGCTATATATAAAAAGGGCTGCAATTCCAATATGGGTCACCCTTGATTTGCAGCCATTTAAAGTTAATTATTTCCATCTTTCTTTCAAGTGTGCTGAGGTGGACAACCAAAATAACAAAAAAATAACAAAAAAAAAAGACTGCCTAGTTGCTTATGGACTGCATTGTGCCTAATTATCTGTTTATATTTGCTATAACAGTACAGTCAGGGAGGAAAGAAACAGAAGAATCAGTTAGAAATTTTTACCTAAAGTAATTTCCAAAAAATTCCAAGAAGCCTTGAAAGGCATACAAGTCCTGCTGCTCAGAATTCATACACATTCTACACATGATGAGCAAAATGATTGACAATGCAGTGTGGGCTCAATACTGTATTTAGACCCGTATTACGACAGGTCTGAAAACACTGGATTACTGTTTAACATTTATGACCATGAGTTCACGATTCGCCGAGCATAATTGGAGAAACCTCAGGACATTCTACAAGCCAAACATAGCTGAAGTTTCAGAAGCCAAAAACTACTCTATTCCTGCTCTTGGCCAGTGTGTGACCAGAATCACTCTCTCCCTCTTATAAAAAGGATTGACATAACGGCTGTTTTTTGCCTTCTAAAATACCACCTCCCTCTTCCTTGCCTGACTATGAGTTGAGGTGAGGACATGGGTGAGGACATAGTGATGGAAGACTGTCATTCGCACTTATCTGTTGTTTTATCCAAGATGAAAGATGGAAAAAAAGTACACGGTTTTAGCTGAAAGGGGCCATGTTTTGCACCTTTTCCCACCAGAAGCCTTAAAAACTGATTATTTTTTAAATTAATATATGTAAATGATTTCTGTTCTGATTGGCTGCTGTTATGACAAACTAAAACTCTCCATGTGTGAAAGAATGTTATGAATGCTCTGTTGGCTTAGTGATTTCCGTTTTGCATGAACAAACAGCTGGTAGCCTAGTGGTTAGGGCGTTTGCCTGCGACCAGGAAGTCGTGGGTTCGAAGTACCATTGAGCAAGGTACTGTCCCCACACACTGCTCCCCACGCACCATGTTCCTGGCTGCCTGCTGCATCACTTGGTGAATGGGTTAAATGCAGAGGAAGAATTTCGTGCTGTTCACACTGTGTGCTGTGGTGTGTTCATGTATGACAGAATGTTCATTTCTCATGGTATCATCAGGTCATTTTATAGGCATGCTTTGCAGTCTGAATGTTCTCCACAAGAGGGCACTATTAACACAACACTCTGTTCATTTCAGCGAGTCTTATTTTTATTATGTATTTTCAACATGATGTCAAAGCCTATTTTCACTTAAGTCCTAATCTCACTGTGTTCATTTCTATCTCGGATTGTAAAGAGTACACTCAACTTTAAGGTAAAACAGACTTTATCTGGTTTATGAGACCATGCTTTAACAGTGGCCAAAGTGATCTGGGATTAGGCTGAGGTCTAAATGAATCCTAATTGCTCAGTTGATTCAGAATAATTACTTGATCACTTGTATGAGATATATAATGTTTGTTATAAGTATTATGATTATTATCCTTATTAATAATCATTTTTTATTATTATTGTTAGTAGTAGTAGTGATTTATGTGAAGTGCTCCTCATTCAGCCAATCTGTGACGATTTTTCACTTGAATGCTTTTGCTAAAGCCAGAATAGTTCTCTCTCTCTCTCTCTCCCTCTTTCTTTCATTCTCTTTCTCTCTCTCCCTCTCTTTCTTTCATCCTCTCTCTCTCTCTCTCTCTCTCTTCCTCTCTCTCTCTTTCTTCCTCTCTGTGTACCTTATCGGAGGTAAAAGCTACAGGAGCCTCTGCCTTTTCCATGACCGGGCTGTGTGTTAGTCCTGACTCCGCTGGCTGTGTTTGGGCCGTTGCTCTCCTCCCTCTCTGTACAGGGGCCTCTTTGTGGCTCTTGCTGAAGGGCTTATTGACGGAGCACTGGCGGCCAAAGCAAAAAATACTTGTTGCTGCGCATGCGCACTGCCACTGGCTCGTACACCGGCCGTTTATTTTTAATGCGGTGGTGAGAGTTTTACAGCAAAGAACATGGCAGTGTAGAATAGTTTGTACTGTTTGTACACTGTGTTTAAATGGTCGAGTTTTCTGCTCGCTGTTTGTTTACCAGTGTCCAGTTTTTGCCTCAACCAGAGAGGTCAGGAGAGTCCGGACAAGCCTGCGTGTGTGACTGTAGTGTGCAGCACTGAGTCGGAATCAAAATGGAAGTAAAGTCTTCTGTCTTTGAAAAGTCAGTTAAAATAAGTCTGCCCAGTCAGTGTGGAAATAGGAACGACTTGCTGAAAGATGCAGGATAACTGAAATGTGCACATCCTGGACATTCCCTGCAAGCTATACCATACAAATATCGATATGGAAAAAAAAATAAAAATTTAAAGAATTAGGTGTAGTATAGTGTCTTTATGACACCTACACATGTACTTTACACTACAGTCATTTGGCAGACGCCTAACGGTATGATGACACATTCAAATTTCAGGACAGTGTGAGAACCAGAGTAAAGTGCTGAAATCTTTATGTAGGAGTAGTGCGAGAAGATGCAAGTATATTAGGAGAGGCGATGCTCTCTGGATATGAGTCTTCAGGAGGTTTTTGAAGCCAGAGAGAGACTCTGCTGCTCTTGTTGGCTTCGGCAGTTCATTCCACCATTCCACCTGGGTTAACCAACTCAGTGTCTTGTGCTAATAGACTTGAGTATACAAACAGTTATGTTATGTAGCTCTATTCTTCACAGTTTCAGGCCCTTTCAAAAGGAGCTGTTTGGACGGAGGGCCCCATGTGACGTCAGTAGCGGGCCAATTTGTATAGAACCGCCCCTCATCTGTCTAGACCCCACCCACTAGCCTGTTGCTCGTCACCCCTTTCAGCGCCCATCTTAGGTCTTTGCAGTTGACCGCTGCAGTGGCAAAAATTCGCTCCGCCCAGCTGGCCAATACTCGCTCAAACCACAATAAATCAACCTCCGCTATTGGTCAAGGCAAAGAAATGAAAATACACCAATCATGGCGTAAAATGCGTGTTTTGTTCCCGTGGACGTACATGGTAAGGCGCACTCCGCTGCGCCCCAACATCAGATTAGTTAAAGATCCACCATTATGTCTGCTAGGTATACGAGCACGGATAAACCGAGCGCAATGTCTACAGGCACACATGAAGTGTTGTGTTCATCTTGCTCTGGGTCCGACTCGGGGTCGAACATGTAGGGCTGGATACCGCCTGTTTTCTGCCTTTTCCATGTGTGTTAATTATCCCAATGCTTTTGTCCACTTAGTGTATCTCTCACTTTCTCCCTCCCTTCCTTCCTTCAGCCTGGTCACCATACAGGCTGGGACCACTGTCACAGATTGAAGGGATAGGAAGAAAGAAAGAAAGAATCTTTCTCTGGTGTTAAGGACATGGATTCTAATGTAAAATCCAGAAGTTAAACTGCAGTTTAAGCATGGGATGGGTGGGGCGTGGCCAGCTTATTTGCATAAAAGGGACATAGCCTTGAAATGGCTCGTTTTGAAAGGGACTGAAACTGTCAAGAATTAAGCTGGTGAGATCTCTTTATGTGAGAGTGATTTTGTGCAAAGAATTTCATGAACATGTTTTGTATAGCCCTTAGACCTATTATAACTTGTTTTTTTAGTGAGTTTTGCATAATAGGTCACCTTTAAAAATAAAAGGATTTTTTTAAACCTGCATTAACGTAAGTAAACAATGCGTTAACGCGATAAATAATGCGTTAATGTGCCCAGCCCTAACAATAACCGATTTTATATTTCTATTGCAGTTCTTATAAAACCATTGTTAATAGTGTCTATCAGTATAGATGTCGGTAACATCATGGTGCTCCATTACCATTATAACTTGTCAGCATTTTTTGTTTCTTAAAATACATGTTTGACCATAACAGACGGCCGCCATCTATGTAATCAAATCTTGTGGTAAGGAGAGGGGCATCTCCTTCTCAAGTGACATTTTCTTGATAAAATGACAAAGTGCTTTAATTGTTGCAACTACAATTAACACCAGACACGTTTTGAGTATTAAAAAGTTGTGAAGAAAGTCTGTCTCCCACAGTGTCCTTCTCTTGGGGCTAGGGGGGGACCAGTGACATGGTAACTGGGGTCAAATGACCGTGGCTTCCACATTGGTGTGAAAAGTCGCGTGGCGGGTCCAGGCCCTGAGTTGTGGAATGCGTGAGAGCGAAGCGAGAGGATGAGGGAAGGGATCTAGAGGGAGGGGACCAGAGTGAAGGGCAGAATAACTAGTGAGAAAGGAGCGTTAATCCTCCACAAAGACACCCTTTCATTCGTTCAATCAGCCAGTCTTCCTGCCTCCCCTCGCCCTGCATCATCAAAGAAGCGGCTGACTAACGTTTACCACCTCCCGGACCCTCCCGACCCCTGTTACAAAATGGCCAGGCAAACAAGACATGACCGTAAACACACCTTGTAAGGCTGACCGTGGAAAAGGCGCCATTATGTTGATTTTTCCAACCTTGGCTCGTTTAAATTCAAGGTTCTCTGCTTTGGGACTGTTTGTTAGTGTTAGAGACATAACTGAAGAATGAGTCTGTGTAGCGATTCCCAGCACATCACATGGGTGCCAGAAATCATCACACTGCCACGATCATGTATGGCAAATGGTCATCATGATAACCAGCCTGCGCTTTTCCATTTGTGACTTTTGCATTTTAACAGAAGAACTCTGTCTCTAACTCGGTCAAATTTTGTCTTTTAGGTGTCATGGCATTCTGTTAGATGACATAGCCTATTGTTAAAAAAAAAACAAAACAATGGTACAAACACCGAAATTCACGCTGTAATTGATCACAATGTTGGCATGTGTCCGTAATTCAAAGCTGCATTTTGCTCTGAACTTTTATTTTCATATTTTTGTTCCACCCCAAATTAGAGGCAGCCAAAAGGCTAAGATGATGCATCAGTATTATTCACAAACAATTCAGATGTTTAATGAAGGAACCACTGTAACACTGCACTGAGAAAAAAGAGCATGTTACATCTTATTGTCCTTTTGTTCCTTCACAAATTAGAGACAGTCAATAGACCAAAAGGCTGAGAAATATGCACCTGTTTTGATAGGTTAAACACAAAATGATCAAATGTGAGAGCATTTGAAGACAGCTGCACCATGGAGGTACCAGCAGGATTAAACTGTGAGAGTCTTTACTTTTCCGTAGAAACGGTTGCAGAGGTTTCTCCCACGCTACAGAGTGACAGCCAGGATACACTGTCTGGAGGGGGAGCGCCGAGTGATGTCACCACTAAAGACCCCTATCAAGATGTGACACAAAGCTCCTTCACTGACTATGAGGACAACACAGACATCTCGACAGTGGATGAAGAAGGTCGGGTTCGGCTCCACATGTAGAGAAGGAAGCATCTTAGATCTAAGCAGTATAGTTCCAAAATTATTATAAGGTTATTCAATTTGTATTTAAACTACATTATCTTTCCATCATTGGTGTAGAGGGTATATTTAATTTTTTTAATTTTTTATTGATTTTCTATGTATTCTTTAGTTTCTTTCATTCCATGATTTTATTTTATTTTTATTCGGTTGTGTGTATGATAAAGTGCTATATTAATAAGCTTGACTTGACTAGAAGAGCTGAACAGAGTACGTAGAATAATGTCTTCCAGCAGCTCTTAATTTTAAGTCTAGGGTTACTAGTGTGAGGGGCATGGTTTCTTTGAGGACTACAAAGCACAGATGTGCATCACTCTGGATAAGACCATCTGTCAAATGCTGTCAGTGTGAATGTAAAATATGTAACGCATGCTCCACATGATCTGTGTGATCCATATATGAAAAATACAAAAACACTTTGAACATATAGTTTTTGTGATGTCACACAACCAGTGCGTTCACATACATCTGCATTTTAACGGACGTCATAAGCAGTGTTGTTTTGATGAGCCACAATACACATATACATTTAACGTATGTACGTAAACAGGCTGTTTTGTTTCTGCCCCTCTGCAGGTGTCCTGGGACCAGGCGCCATCACAGCCATCGTCATCGCGGTGTTCCTCGGAGCCTCCGTTCTTCTCGCCCTTATTGTCATCACACTCAGAAAATTTACGGCCTCTTAGAGTGCGACGATGACTTATTTTTTTTTTTGTTTCTCTCTTTTCTTTTAGTATTTTGTTTTCTCTTCTCCATCTTTTTTTGGCCCTCCTTTTCCAGTAGACTTTTGAAGCCATATCTGTATCCTCTGCCTCGTAGTGGAGGGCCCCTTATGGCCACACTTGCTGTGGGGACGTGGGTGGGGAAGACTGGTGCTAGTTCAGTGCCAAATGTGTCAAATAGACTGAAATAAGGTGAATTTGTTTGGTGTACGTTTGGTTATTCAGTGTGTTACTCAGATGCCAGATGACTCCTTGCTGTAATGAGAGGTGGGTCTAAAAGGTGTGATGCTTCTGGCAGGTTTTTCCAGTGCAAATTCATAGGTTTATAGAAGTTTAC
>JBBPCX010018689.1:0-5000 GCA_037974365.1 Hydrocynus forskahlii | reverse complement strand
ACGAAAAGGCCGTTGATAAACGGCCAATATTTTGTGACTTCTTTTACATTGTAAGAAAAATCATTCAGAACAAAATCACCTGCTGTTTATGTGTAAAAAATGTAACAACTGACAACAAACGATCATAACGGTTAATGAGTGATGTTTACAATTAGTGGAGTCTGTTTTGATCATATTACATCACCTAGTCCAACATTAATGGAATTTTTAGGTCCTTAAAACTGGCATCGGTCACAAAATCATATATTAGAGTGCTTGGGCCAGTCTTTTTTTTTTTTTTAGCTCATTAGTGCATTAGCCAAAAGCATTGGAGTGCATATAGCCATCATGCACCGTCAAGATGGTCTGGATGATTGAAGAGGAGAGGAGACCAACCACGTCTTTCCACCAACGTTTTTAGGGCCACTGTGGTCTATGAGGGATTGGACGCAATGTAAAATAACATGGAATGACTGAATGCGAATAGAGCCCTCATCAATTCAGGGTCAGTAGAACTAAAGAGAAAAGAACTCCTGAACCCCAAGCTGAGGTCAAGGAACTGGCGAGAAAGAGCAAGAGCTGTAAGAATACAGACAAGTGCTAAGCAGAGTTGGGTATATCGTAGGGCTGCACAATATATTGTCTGTTAATTGTCATTGTGATCTTGGTTTCTGCAATACTGATGTTGCGGAAGGCTGCAATATGCAAATGTGTAAAATTGCCAAGGTGACCAATCACAACTGTAAGTGGATGTTTTGATGAATGGAGGTGTTTATGTAATCCAAAAAAAGTCTAATTGTTTTGGCCACTCTTTACCAATAAAAGACACAGATTCACAGATGTGTGTTTAAAAGGCCCATACTCCACATTTTCCTTGACATTTGGGTGGGTTTGTTTATCAAAAATACAATTCATAAGTCATACTATTCATTTTTATGTGACCATTTCCACTCTTCGTTTATCCTTTAAACGTAGACCATCTATTTTTCGTTACTGTGCCTTTAAGACCTCTTTTCTGTTTGGCTGCCCTATAATGCAGCTCTTTCAAAATTCAGCATAGGGCTGAAACATTCCTTAGCACTTCAGCACAAACAGGCAGGGCTAAATAAAGAGATGTATGTAAATGTGCCGGTTCCGTGACATCACAAAAACTACCAAGTGGTTCTGCAGCTTATAAGGACTATATGGAGGTCAGAAAGAAACTCTAACAATATTTATAGACATTTTAATTCCAGAAAAGTGATATGTGCCCTTCAGTACCTTAACAGGAATCACAACTGCAATATGTAGCAGTGTAATCTCGATACTAATTTGTTTATATTGTGCAGCCCTAGTAAAAGGTCGTAACATTGAAAGATCACCACTGACGTGAAATAGAGCCAATATTAAACCGAAGATGCTTACAAAGCCTAGCGTACACAAACCCTCAAACTTTTACATGTTGAATAGAGATACAAGTGAACAAATCCAGAGCACTCTGAAACAAACTTGGGGGGAAAAAATACCAGCATAACCCATGACTACAGTATTTTTGGTCACAAAACTTAATAATAATTTTGGTCAATGGAATCCTAATACAACTTTACAACACAATTAGTTTCAAATATGAAGCATTACCAGTTACTATGTTTTGAATCATACATGTTACTGTTGAGACCAATATTTTTCAGTTTGAGCGTCTCCATTAAGTAAACATATGATATACATCAAGACACTACACCCTCTCCAGCTCTGAGAGAGAGGTCTAGACATTCATGCTCTTGGGCTCAAAAATGTGCGTTTTGGGGAATATATTTAAGTAACTAACTTATTGCACATTCATTTCATACTTTTATCTTTGTTGATGACCATTTCTAACTAGAACTATGACAATATCAATATCTATATATGAAGTAAAATATAAAAAAAAATACTGGCTTCCACAAACACAGGAGGCCAAACTAAAACCTCGCCTTTCAAAAGGTCTCTACAAGGCATTTTGACTACATTAACCTGCCATGTTTTCACGTTTTGCTGTCTTGTAAACATGCAATAATACATAAGTAGAAGTCTTAGAATTTCTGCTATTGTTCAAAGAAAGGCTTATATATATACACACACACATACATATATACATATATTCACACATATACATATATATATATACATATACATATACATATACATATATATATATATACACACACATATATGTCTGTGTGTGTGTAGTATTGCATTATTGTATTACTGTTCCCTGGAAAAGGCTGACCTGGGGGTGGCGGAGGGGGCAGTAAGGGCAGATGAAAACAGACGCAGGCATTGTTTCAAGTTAGTAAGGAATATTAAGACAAGATACAAAACACGCGCATACACACACAAACGCACCTTCACAAGATGGAGTGAATGTTAAGATTGCTGGTTTATAAGTTAAAGACACTAGTTTTAATCCCTCAGTAACAACTCCAACACGGTCACATAGGATCCAATCTGACCTGCTGTCCAAGGATGCTTCTTTCATAGCTACGGTGCCAAGGCTGGACAAGTTTCACAGAACTCTGGCGAAAATCCTATTCACTCTACTAGTTTGTTTATATTCAATAAATAATTCTGATTATATCTCGGGCCTGTCTCATGAAGCAGGATCAACCTGGATAGGCTTTCTGTCCATATTTAATGATCATCTTTCTCTTTTAATCCAGGTTTAGACACTCAAGTTGCGACTCATTCTTGTGCAGCGTGAGGACGAGTGACTTCTTTAAAAGAAGAGAATACACTAAGCAATTGTAGAAAGTAAGACAGTGTTAATAATGGTAAAAAGCAAGACTTGACCCCACTGTGTTAGAGCTTATTGAGGTAACATATTAGTCAGGAGTGCAGCATGATTTGTCATGGCGCTGGACCCGGATAGTTAGATTTAGATCCAAGTTTTACATCAAAGTAAACAAAGTTATCTGGCTAAGCAAGAAGTCCTGCTCCATTAAACAAGCCACAGACGTGTTGATGTAGTCAATCAAACCTTGTTTAAACTGAATAAGGAAAAGACACTGAAACAAGGAAAAAACGCCTGACTACCCAAAGGAAAACTGGATTAGACCAGATCTTAACAGAGTGACCTTTTATACGCATGAATGAGATTTTCACTAACATCCTGTGAAACTTGTTGAAGTCTATGAAAAACACTACGGAGGGTGCAGCACACTGTACTAGTGTGTAGGTTAATTCCACACAACACTGTGACACATGAATGACACAATAAATGGAAGCTAGCATGGCACAAACGCCAATTTGTAAAGATTATCAGGGCACAAAACGAGGATGGCATGAAATGCAGGAACTATCGGCCTATGGATTCCATGCCATGCTTGTTTCCTCAGACTATTAGCTATGTTACTATTTTTGGATAAATTATCTCTACAGATGGCTTTAAGATGCTATTTGCGTTATAATACAGGGGTAAAGTGAGGCCAGTGTGGGTTACTGCCTCACTATAGAACATTTACAACTCTCTGTTTTTGGCGCAACAGCCAAGCACATAGCACAATATACAAGTAGAGTACTACAGTACATTATTATTATCATCATTCTCATCTACACCTCATCCCAGAGCAGTAAACAGCATTTCTTTGCAACAAACTTTGGGATCAGGATTAAAGATACAAATCACAAAGGAAAAATATACAAACTACCAAGTAGTCGTTTGGAAAGGAAGAGTGTAAGAGGCCTTAACATTCAAATCTCTCAAGGCTTGACTTCACAAGAAACAAGATATTCATTGAATGAAAACAGAATGAACAAATAAGCAAAGACAAAATGAAACAAAACCAACAAAAGCAAAAGCAAACAAAGGAAAAGGTTTCCCTGCATAGACCCAAGCCTGTAAAGCTGAGTCAAACCTACCCTACTCATTTCCTGACAAATGTAGCTGGTTCATCCATTTAATACCCAATGTCGGAGTGTCCAAAGTGAAAAGCATAGCACGTATCTTCCTGAAAGGATTGGCAGGAGAGAGAGAAGGGTCTGTTTGTGTGGTGGAGGGGTCTTAGCATCTCCACAATCTTTAATACAAATCTGTGTGCGGTGTCTCCAAGAAGTCTCTCTGTGCTGGACATTTCCCTTACAGGGTTAGGCCAGTTGCTATCTGTTGCTGACTGTATAGCAGCTACTTGCTGCCTGTTGAGCAGCTAACCAGATGATTTCCCCTTGGTGGTGGTGTTGGGTTCTTTTAATTTTTTTTCTTTGCTTTTTGGTCAGACAAGAATTGATACTTCACTGTAACAAAAATTCAAGTGTTCCTGATTTTGATCGTAGCAGGAGGAGTGCAAGTGGGCCGTATCCAGTAAGTGTTGGGGCGCGTCACGTCCTATTTCCCCCCGGCCACAGTTTACCCTTTTCTTCTCTCACTTGCCCCCATACATCCTCTCGATGTCTTCCTGGTAATGAGTTTTGAGCTCTTTGCGCTTGAGCTTGAAGGCATCAGTCACCAGGCCCGTCTCTGGAGTCCACGGCTCCGCACTGAGGCGAATCTTCTTGGGGATCTCGAAGCGCTCTAGCTTAGCTGGAGAGAGACAGAACAACAACGTTTCGGCAAAAGACAGACAGTAAATGTTTTTCCTACAGCACTAGTGCTAGTGTGTTTCATGTGTTCACTAAGCTCACAAAGTGTGAGTTTTAAACATTAAAAAATTTTTTTTTTAAATTAAATACATAAAAATAAAATCGGCCAATTTGATTGTAATGCAGTTTGGACTGCCTACTAAAACCAAATAAGCAAAATACATAATGGTTCCTTTCTACAGTCTAGTATACCACAAAATGACATGACTGATTTTTTTGTGTTATTTGCACCTTAGGTAATGCAGTATGTTTATATATTATGAATTTGTCAGAACAATCTCTTTTCATATATATATATATATATACACACACACACACACACCTCCCCCCTGCTTTAACGCGAATTAGTCACAGTTTCAGTCCATCGCAGATTTTATCCCGCCTCTGAGTACATCTTACTCTGACGCCCAGGCCTCATCTGCCACACC
>JBBPCX010018680.1:0-17065 GCA_037974365.1 Hydrocynus forskahlii | reverse complement strand
ACACACACACACACACACACACACACACACACACACACACACACACACACACACACACACACACACACACAGAGAGCAAAGTAGCCAATCCATAACATAAATAAATAAATAAATAAATAGCCTTTATAAATAAATGACCTGTATTATTGTTATTACTACATGGCTTTACACACTTTCAAGATTCAGGAGTCTCCTCTCTGTACAGTCTTTTCAGAGAGGGTGTGAAGTGGTGACCCTTGCCCTTGAGCAGTCAGGGCAGCAGGGTTTTGGGTGGTCATTCAAATACCTTTGAATCATCTAGGGGTTCCCCGGAATCAGAATCGTCCACTTCCTACAAAAACAGAAACAAACAGTGTCACTGTAGTACAAGGTAAGAAAATAAATCATGAATGAAGCCTCTAGACTGAACCTAAACAGAGTCAAATCGTGACAAAAGTAGAAGAATATACAACAGTAAAAAGCACATGCCGGCAAAGTAAAATGGAATCTGAAAGATTTGGGACATGAAATGAACTGATGCAACACATTCCAGCTTCAAAAATATAAAAACATTACATTTCTATAAAAAAAACATTGTAAACACAGCTGAGGTGGTCTGACTACATTCCAGCCTTGACCTTTCTTGTTAAGATAATCCCACCAATCACTTGTGGAATAAAATGTGCTGCATATCTACTGCAAGACACTTTTGCTGTTCTGTTTTCAGCTTTTTGAATAAAACTGCTGTCTTCTTCTAAAGAATGACATAAACCTACAAATTCCAGCAACACAAATAACGCTGTAGGGACATCGGGAACATAAGGAACATAAAGCCTAGTTGCGCAACCCTTGTGTGCGATAATTGATATGAACTTCATGATGTACATCACCATCTGGTGGTGGACTATATAACCTTCAGCTTTTATAGTAGTGTGATTTTTTAAAATCACAATATCACTTTAATAATAGCCATTTTACACTTATACCATCAGGAAAAACGAAATGACTTACCTACTAATAAACTGAGGCAATATATTATATTTATATTGTACATGCAGTCAGATGAGTATGTAGAAACCATGCAACCATGTCTTCAGGGTTCACCGAACACACAAAAAAAAAAAAAAAAAAAAAAAATCATTCTATGTGTAAAGCCTCAATCAATTGCTTTATTTCAGGCCCAGATCTATAGCATTTGAGAAAAATAGGAAGGAGCTTTTCTCACCCCAGGTGTACCAGGTCGGCGGATATTCTCTGACACATAAATGTTAAATTATGGTTCTGCAAAATGTCAACATGTGTGGTAATTACTGGTGAGTGCAATAATAGCTGTGCATGCACTCTAGGCAGAAGAAAGAAAAACAGTTATTAATGAGTTTATTTTGGGCATGTCCAAATTTTCTCTCTGTATATACTGCCAAACGCTAATTTATGATGAGAAACAATGATTAAAAAAAATAAATAAACCAGACAAAAGCCAGTACAGACTAAATCCCAAATGCATGTACATATTTTGTTTTTAATGGGTATCCCATTCTTACATACAATCTGTCTCCCGCAGTACACATATTTTGCCTTCACTTGGATGTTCTGGCACTTTTTCCCCTCCCCAATTTAGATGTTATCAATTGCACTTGCTAGCTTGGTCTATTCCATCACTCGTTGCTTCTTGTATCTTTTCAAACAGCCACTGTTGGTACACTAGTTTCACTTCTGTGACAAAATGCAAAGTATGATTGCACTTTGGTTTTAGGACAAGAGAAAGTTAAAATACTCGTACTGTGGATTCGAAGTAGAGACCGAAGGTGTGAATACGCTGCCTCTTACCAAGCCATTTATGGTTAAGCACTGCTGAATGTGTAGTCGTATTCACAGGCTGATTATTTTTAAATAAACTACAGGAAACAGTGACACACGTCTTTTTTTATAACAGACCTCAGTTTTAGTTTCTCCCCGTTTTGTCTCGTCTTAGCTGTGACAAACTCTCACTCCGACACACATTTTAAAGGCGACTTAACTCTGCACCTCCCCACACATCAGAAGCCACAAAAATCAATTTTTTGAACGATCAATAGTCTTATCTGAACATACACACACTATATTGGACATTAACAGACGTTTCGATGTTGGAAATTCAATACAGGCTCTGTATAGTGAAAACATTGTGAAAACATTGACAGTCAATATTGTCAATATTATATAAACAGGAAAAAATGAAGAAAGGTGTGAAATTGGCAATAGTTTTTAAATCAAAGATAGCTGCATGACATTGAGTCACTGAATCATACGATGCTTGAGATGAATACTGGAGTCAGAAGCAGCATGAAATTAGTGGCACATAAGAATCCAGACTTAAAATGAAAATAAATGAGATGTGAGAATTCTGGAGGCGTCAGTTGATGGATTTGTCTCTGTTAAAAATTCTAATGGTTTTGGCCATCAGGCTGTCTTGAAGTCTGCTGTGTGTTTTGCTCTGAGTGTGTTTCTCCCCGTTTTGTCCCCATCTGGCCATCAGACACTCTTTCCGATCGGGACCCAGCCCCTAATCAACCGATAAAACGTCTGAATGCTCGCGTTCAACACCAGATTCTAACAGACGTTTTGACACATGAATTTTTCCAATATTCCACACCAGATTGGAGGAGAAGCTGCGTATTTTTTGGCTATAAAAAGAATAATAAAATAAAACTCAATTATTTTAGTTAGATGTGAATGCCAAAATTACAATTTGGATATCTTATACACGAAAGCCAAACAATTCGGTGAAAAGAGGTAGTGAGACACGATCATTTCCTAGCTTTGGAGCTATAACCAAAGTCAATAAAAATATATGTTTTATTCTTATTTTTACCTCAATGAAGCTACATGTTGGCACCCACTGGTGAGAATAAAAACTAGAGCTAGACCAGGGCAAAGTGACAAATATTGATCACATCACAATATGTTTTACTGATCATGTTATGATACTGCCAGAACTTAAAGGACCACAGGTTTTATTACAAACAGTGCATTATTAATCCTCTTTAATTTAGTGCAGTATTGTGTGTAAATTATAATTCTTTATACTCAGTTTTGACTGCTTTTATGAAATACAGCTCTACTGGCTCATTTGAACTTATCAGATATCAGGAAAGAAAATGTGAAAATATGCTGAAGTATTAAAATATATTTTGCCATGTTAGAAGACTCTCATCACTAGCGTTAGCTCATTAGCTTTTCTAAACAGGCAGCCTCTGAATCAGTGTCACAATGTGTGATGCTAAATTTTTTATTTAAAATTAAAAAATAATAAATAAATAAATAAAGAAGTTTCAGACAAAATTACGAACCCACAGATATCTTGCCTTGGCCTGGTGACTTGAGGATAGGATTCAGATTTCTGTAAAGCTGCTCGGTGACAATGCCTGTTGTGAATGACTGGAGGAGCAGGAAGGCTAAACAACACTATATGAACAAAAAGAACTGGGGCTAGACCCCTTAGTTCAAGTGAAGTACCATCTACATAATACAGCATACTAAGACATTTTGGACACTACCATTCTTCCAACTTTGTGGAGACAGTTTGACCGCGCCGCAGTGCACAAATTAAGCTCCATAAAGACATGATTGGATGAGTTCAGTGTGGAAGTACTTGACTGGCACGCACAGAGCCCTGACCTCAACACCATCCAGCACCTTTGGGATGAACTGGAAATGGAGTTACCAAATATTTCTATGGTAAACGCTCTTGTATACTGCAAGGGTGTGATGAATTCTAAACACTACTGATGAACTGAAAAAATGGCCACTAGATACAAGGTATGGACATCTGTACTGCTGACACATACCATTCTCATCATCTTTTTGGAATCTGGGTGCATCCTATCAACGCAAAATTGGTCTGACTAGGCTTTTTTATCTTTAAATATTTATGTATTCAAGAGGCTGTGATTTGGGCTCTACAGGGAAAACATTTATTTCTCAACCACGCAATAATTTGTCTATAGGAGAAACACAAACTCACCGAATTTCTGTCGTTTTCATCACTGTCCTCATTTTCGGTGTCCTTGTCATCTCCATCTTCTACACGGTGGAAATCATCAGCTCCATAACTGGCAGACACCAATCCACCATGAGCCTCTGACGGTCAAAAAAAAAAGGAAAAATATTTATCTGTATCTATCTGCTATCACAATTTTACAGAGAATGCTCTGACATCAAAATTCTGAACTTATGTGAGGATCCAATATTTTACACACAGCAAAAATAGACAATGATAACAGAATCTAATGGAAATTGTATGCAACAACTGTATTCGGAGAGACCAAAACAAATAGGCAACACAGGGTAGCACACTCAAATAACTGAATCACAATGAACTAAAACTAAATTGTTCAGAGTTAATCAAGGATGGGGCTCCCGAGTGGTGCATCTGTCTATCACCATTTTATCCACAATCTTCTCCTTTTGTGGCTGGTTTCTATCAAGGAAAACTACATCCAATTCCACATTAACGGAGTTTACGCAGTCTGTCTTCAAAACAGTCAGTTAGCTATGCAAAGTGCGTCCCAGCTGAAGTCACACAATCTTTTTGTGTACAAGATTGGAGACTCTAGACTTAAATGTTGGCCCCATTAATGAAAGATGATGAGTTAGATCCCCCAGCGATGCTGATTTCTCCAGAAACTTTTATATGCATCTGCACAAGAGAACTGGCAGTTAACAATCTCATCCAAGCCAGCAGTTGACTGGCAGCTCAAAAAGATGATGCTTAAATGTGACACAGGTGAATCATGCTAGCCTTCACCCTCTCTGTATTGCCAGCATCATGTAATGGGAAGACCTATTAGCAGATGGGAATTGGCCCCAACTAAATAGCGGAAAAATATGAAAATGTAAATATTAATGTACACTACATGGATAAAAGTATTGGGACACACCTCTTAATTACTGAATTCAGGTGTTTCAATCATACCCACTGAAACCCACAGGTGCATAAAATCAAGCATACCAAGACATTTTGGACAACACCATGCTTCCAACTTTGTGGACACAGTTTGGGGAGGAACCTTTTCCATTCCAGCATGACTGTGCCCCAGTGCACAAAGCAAGCTCCATAAAAACATAGTCAGATGGGTTTGTTGTGGAAAAACTTGACTGACCTGCACAGAGCCCTGATCTCAACCCCATCCAACACCTTTGGGATGAACTTTAACGGAGATTACGAGGCAGGCCTTCTCGTCCAACATCAGTGCATGACCTCATAAATACTCTACAGAATGAATGGGCACAAATTCCCACAGAAACTACAAAATCTTGTGGAAAGCCTTCTAAATAGATTAGAAGCTGTTATAGCTGCAAAGGTGGACCAACTCAATAATAAAGTGTATGTATTTGAATGCAATGTCGAAGTCCCTGTTGTCGGGCCTCGCAATACGTTTGTCCATACAGTGCATCACATTATCAGAAGGGATCCAAATGATGAATTCTGTGACTCGTTACACCCTTCAGGTCCTTGTAATTCTAGTTCAGCTGGATTTAGTCCCAACCAGAATGCCAATACTGGTCTAAAGTTAATTTCTGACCTCTAACTGATTACGAGAGTGCATCAAAGACTTTAACCAAAGGAATGGTGCAAAGGGCAAACTGGCCTCTAAAGCCATCCTTAGCATAAGCAGCTGACATTATCTGTATATAAGGTTAAAGTAAAGTAGCCTCTTGTAGTCACACATGAATACAGCACGGTGTGAACAATGTGAAATTATTTCTCTGCATTTAACTCATTCACCAAGGGAAGCAGTGGGCAGCCACCAATGGGAGACCAGTGTGGAGACGGTACCTTACTCAAGGGTACCTCAGTAGTGCCACTAACAGTCCTAAGATTCGAAGCCACAACCTTCTGATCACAGGAGCAACTCTAACCACTAGCTCACCAGCTCCCCCACAACTTACGTTAAGAGGTTGCTGGTTTGAGCTAAATTAAATGATGTAAACTGTGGTCTGTTGTTTTTCCTCAACAGTACACTCTCGTACTCAATTTTGTTGTTTAAACAAGAGTGTAAACAAGCTCCTAGTGATTAGCACGAAGCTTAGCATAGTGCTGTTTCAGTAAAGTTAAAATAAGCTTAGCTCTGAAAAGTCGAACCCGGTGATTTAAATCCTAAACGCAGTCTCTACCTTGCTCCTCGAGTTCTGGTTCTGACTCTGGCTCTGAATCGTCTCCGTAAGCTGCAAAATGGGACAGGAGAGAGCTCTTCTTACTGCTCGCCATTACTGCTCACGCCGGGCTGAGCAGCACTGAGCATGCGCGGAAGCTCCAACGGCTGCCTGAGATTGAGCAGTACGGGCTGTTACATGCACACTAAAACGAAATAACAGAAAATATTTGTTTAGACTCATATTTGGTATATTTTAATTTAGTGTATTTTTGTGAGTGTATTATGGGGTTATTGCCACATTAGTTTTGGATTTGTACAATTTTAAAAAGACTATTATTTTGTCAATAATAAATTCTGCCACTGTTAGAGTCTACTCTCTACGCTATATTTTTTCTCGCGAGATCTAGTAGCACTTTCTGTTGGTTGTTTGGTTACCATAGTTACCAGAGTTCAGTCCAGCAACGTACTAGTCCTGTAATCAAATAAACACATTTTCTAGCGGGTACTTAATACAGAAAAAACAAATAGTTGCTGAGATATCACCTTGAGGGTCTGCTGGTCATAATGCCCCCCAAAAGGGTAAAGAGTGGGGGGGCAGTTGTGGATAAAAACTGGGAGTCTGCCCTCACTGCTGCAGAGTTTGATGAGGTAGGATCTGTAAAATTATACTGATTATAACCACATTTTTCTTTTTGTATTGTACAAATCAGAAAAAGTTGTGACTGTATGGAAAATTGAAAAAAAATCATTTTGGCATTTTTAATTCATTCCTGAACTCAGGATATGTCATTTCTGGTTAACTTCATTTCATTTGCTGCTAATCACTTTGCAATGTTGCCATTCCTTCTCACCACACTTTGGATATCAAGTGGTTATTTTGTCCCACTCTTGCTGCAAGCATGTAATCAGTACAGGGTTGCAATTAGCACATTTTTCTTTTCAACATTCTCCACACATTCTCTACTAGGAGCAGGTCAGGACTGCAATAATTTTGTCCATATAATGTAGATAGATACATAAAAGATAGATCTTGTCTATAGATAGCTAAAAAACATGATATGTGCCAATTATTCCCTCATGTGTCTCTTGTGTGCAAGATTTGGATAGTATGTAATTTTCTTATCATGGTATCAGGCTTCAGCAATATTGCAGTGTTGTTAAGCCAAGGTTATAACAAGCTGACTGGAATTATTGAAATGTGAAACGTGGCAAGTGTTATACTGTAGTTTATCACTAAAACCAATATCTGTCCTATCCCTGTTTGTATGTGTGTGTGTGGGTGTGTGTGGGTGTGTGTAGGAAAGTTGGAGTGCCAGTGTGTGTCTTGTTGTGGGGGGCGGTGTTGAGGATGAAATTTGTATAAATGCTCTAAATCAGGCCGTGCAGCAGCCACTGAGGAGACTCTTCACACTTTTATCCTGGGAAAACACAATGGATAAGGTACAATAACATCATTTCTGTATGTGCTTTTTACTTACATTTTTCCTTGTCCACTTCATTAGAAACTCCCGCTTTCTACTGTTACTCACTGTCCGCTCTACTATGAAGCGCTATCTTGTACTTTCACTCACTGTACACCATTAAATCCTCACTTTACAGCTCCACAATATCAGTGTACACTTACATTACTGCAGTTAAAAAAATGCAGCTGAGACCCAATTACTCTACTGATCATTGGTCGTTGCCTTGATATGATCTGGGTGGTGGACTGTCCTCAGCACAGTGGCATGGCTGAGTGTATGGTGCTGATACGAGTGTTACTGGAGTTTAGTCTCACTGCAAGGTTGAAAGTATACCATCATTCTGAATATCTAACAAAGAACAGCTCTGTGGTGGAACACTGATCACTGATAAACATCTCATAATGTACACTAGCAAGGTGAAGCGACAAGAGGGGAGTTTCTGATAAAGCGTCTCGGTAGTTTTAATTACTGTACCTGATTTCTGTTGTGTGTGTGTGTGTGTGTGTGTGTGTGTGTGTGTGTGTGCATGTCCTTCAACTATAAGGCACACAACACTAGCAGCTGTATGAACACAGTGTGATCAAGTACACTTTTAGGCATGTACTGGTCACATAAAACAAATATGAAATTTACAAATAGAAAACTCATTTGTGGGTATGTTGAGTGAATCAACTCATGAGGGCTGAGTAAATTTGTGAACTGTGCTGCGCTACATTCCACAGATCAATGAACTGGGGAATCCGAAGACACGGAAGATCAAAGATCCTCCAATGTTTTACGAGGTAATTTAAACAATGCAGATGTTACAGAAGGCCCATTGTGCTGTATGTCTAATTCTACTGGGAGTTTGAACTGGATCGCTTTCAAGTTTCATGTCAAGTTTATTTATTTAAAAATGAAATAGGAGTAAAGGACTGTACAACAGATTCAAATGAAATTAGGAGAGTGCATTATTGGGAAATATTAAGATTAAAAGAAGAATCCAGAAAATTGACAATAAAAGAAAACAAAATTAAGAAAACAAAACAGAACATAAAAGTGATAATTAATACTTTGGTATCAAAATTATAAACAAAAGCTTGATAAAAATAAACTGTTTACACTAAGTGGCAACAATGAATAATGTAAAGCAGACATACATTTAAATTAAATGATACTAGGTATTTTAAATTATATGCTTTAATTATGTAAAATGTGTGTGTGTGTGTGTGTGTGTGTGTGTGTGTGTGTGTGTATAGGTGACAGAGGTGGGGAAGTCAGTGCTGGATGCTGGAGAAGAGCTGTCTGTGGACCTGCTGGCAAAGCTGGTGAAGTTTCAGTTGCTGACCATCAAAAGTAGTGACCTACAGAGGAGAACTGCATTACAGAGAGTGAGAAAACACACTAACATCAGTGTGCAACAACCCAGATTAAAGGGAAAGTAGTTTGCAAGATGTGTCTACAAAAAAGGTTGTATACTTTTTGTACTGTAAGGATATTTTTTACACTCTTATAGTACATTTAGAATACCTTATTGCATTTTCTGTACTGAAAGAATACTTTTTACACATATATTTATTGTATGGATGGCTTTTGGACACTTTGTACTGGGAAAAAAATATACTGTAAGAATTATTTGTGCATATTCTTTGTGCTGTAAGGATGACTTTTACACATTTTTAAACTGTAAAGATTCCTTCGGAACATTCTTTGTACATTCTGTTCACATTAAGACTACTTTTTGCACATCTTTAGCGCTATAAGGATTTATACATTTGCACATTTCTATACTGTGTGAATAGTTTTTTGCACATTTTTGTCCTCTAAAGACAACTTTGACACAAAAATATAGCTTTCGTGCACTTTTTGTTGTTATAAGGCCATAGAGGAGAAGACTAAAGGCAAGGCAAGTTCAGCCTCTGCTACAAAAGATAAAAGTGGAGCACCGAAAGGCTCAGCTAAGGGAGAGAAGGGCAAGAAGGGTTCAGAACCGCTGCCCATTAAAGAGACCAAACTCAAACGCAGGGGAGAGGAAGACGACTCCATCAAATATATCGGTAGGTCCTGAGAAAGTTCAGAGTAATTTCACCACAAGAAATTAAGGTTTTAATACAATTACTATAAAATGACCAATGTTACTTTTAGGCCTACATTTAACAGTCAAGACTAGATTAAATCTACTGTAAGTGCTCATTTAAAGCTTTATACTAAAACTATTAATCTGTTTGTCTTTATGTAGTCTGTTGCAAAAAAAAACAAGAGAAAATGTCATCCCAAATGTAGCCAATCAGCTAAGACATGTTTGGTGTTTGAAGTTTGCTTTTTTAACAGGGTCATGTATTTTATGACATAAGAGTGTAACGACGCTTTGTGACACTGTGACACAGCAAAGCAAAAATGTGATAATATACGTGGTATTGGTGTGACAGTGCATCATGGATTCATTATTACAGCTAAAGCAAAAAGACTGAAGTTTGCAAAGTCAACAATCTACTCCACTCCAAGCCACAAGACCGCTAGGCACCCTGAGCAAGGGTACCGTCCCCACTCACTGCTCCCCGGGCGCTGTGTTCCTGGCTGCCCCCTGCTTCACTTGGTGAATGGGTTAAATGCAGAGGTTGAATTTCGTGCTGTTCACACTGTGTGCTGTGGTGTGTTCACGGATGACAGAATGGTCACTTTCACTTTCACTTCACTTAAAAAAAAAAAGGTCTGTAAAATTCTTTACGTGGGGCAGCTGGTGGCCTAGTAGTTAGGGAGTCGCCCTGGGATCAGAAGGTTGTGAGTTTGAATCTCAGCGCCTCTGAAGTACCCTTGAGCAAAGTACCATCCTCACACACTGCTTCCTGTGCGGTGTGTTCCTGGCTGACTGTCGCGTTACTCGGTGATTGGGTTAAATGCAGAGAAGAATATTGTGCTGCACTGCACTGTGTGTTCACATATGACAAATGGACACTTTACACTTACTGCGTGAACTGAAAAACACCCAGGTAAATCTGGTAAAATCTGAGATGAACTTGACGTTATCACAGTTTTGCAGCTCTAACATTATCTGTAACTCAGAATGGTTTGCTTTTTGGAAGAAGGAATCGCTGATATTAACATGCACTTGATTCAAAATGGAAGGCTTTTTTGCTGTATTTTTTCTCTTTACTGTTGTATAAAAGCAGTAGAACACTCAAAGTAGTGCGTTATCACAAAGGACATCATGTCTCTAATCAGCTATGACCAAAATATAGGCGTGATGTTATTTGTGGTACCGTACATCCTCTTGTACTACATTAAACTCTGTACTCCGAAAAAAAATTGTATGTCACAGTTTCAAAAGCCAGTTGTTCCCTGATCAAAATGTAGAGGCGTTACCAAAAGTCTGGACATTTTGTCATAACACACCTTTGAGGGCTGTGGTCAAGTTTAAACAGATCAGGCCTCTTCACGTTTCTGAGCACGTAACATGTATCATTTAATCACTATGTCCTGTACTCTGCTATGTGTATATGTGTAGATGAACCAGATGATGGTCCTCAGCACTATATCCTGATGACCGGTTTCCACAAGCCTGAGCTAATTCCCGCTTTAGACTCTCTAGGGGTCTGCGTGTCAAGCGTGATCAAACTGAGCTCATGGCCAGACAGATCACATCCTTCTCAGGCATCAACAACTGAGGAACAGGGTAAGAATTCAAAAGAACTATGCAATAAAACATTTTAGAATAGGAAAAATGTCGTGCTATGCCTACAGCCATTTCCATTTCTGTTTAGTGACATTTTTTCATTTTTTGTTGACCTATTCCACTAAAAAGATGGCTTTGGATCAGATATGTTTCTGTTGTCATGCCAATGTGTAAGACATTTAAAACAAACTCAAATTAGACTAGTATCTTATGTACACAGTAACTATACTTTAGCCCTTTAAACCTAAGCTTATTATTCAGTAACTATGAGTTACTGAATAACAATTTGATCATTTGTAATGAATCTGTATCAACTATAATTTTTTGTGATTGTCCTTTTTGTTATCAGAAGATGCAGCTCTGAGGTTGAGTCAGGAGCTGGATATGTTCTGGACGCAGCTGGACAGAGTGTTAAACAACAGCGGTGTTGGATCGAGACTCCGTGATGTGGCTAAATTGGAGTACAAAGTGGAGCAAAGCCTGCTGCCCGGTGATTCAGACAATACCCAAGCAATTGTAATTATTATTACTATTAATGCTATTACTATTAAGACAGGATACCTGTGCATGAATGAGAGGGAGGACAGTGGAATGGTGATGCAGGGAGTAGAGCTGGAGAAGGTGGAGGAGTCCAAATAGTTGGGTGTCAAAAGTCCAGAGTAGCCGGAAATGAAAAAGAGGTGAAGAAGAGACTGTAGGCAGGGTGGAATGGGATGAGAAGAGTGGCAGGAGTGATCTGTGACAGGCAGGTACCAGCAAGAGTGAAAGGGAAGGTGTACAAGACAGTAGTGAGACCAGCTATGTTGTATGGTTTGATGGTTTGGAGAAAATGTTAAGAATTGCATTGGGAGTGATGAGGACTGACAGGATCAGGAATGAGTTTATGAGAGGGACAGCTCGAGTTGGACCTTTTGGAGGAAAAGTCAGAGGGGCGAGATTGGTTTGTGCATGTGCTGAGGAAAGACTCTGAGTGTGTTGGGAGAAGGATGCTGAGAAGAGACTCTGGGTGTGTTGGGAGAAGGATGCTGAGAAGAGACTCTGGGTGTGTTGGGAGAAGGATGCTGAGAAGAGACTCTGGGTGTGTTGGGAGAAGGATGCTGAGGAGAGACTCCAGCTGTGTCCGAAATGTGCACTCGTTCACTATGTAGGGCACTATGTAGTGAATCAGCCATTTTGTAATGTTGTCCGAAATTTGCGAAATGCAAAATCGCAGCGCAACGCCAAAAACTAGTGTCCAGACACTGTACACTACATAAAATCCGGCGCACTATTTAAGTAACAGTTAGTAAAAATGTAACATCCCGAGTGTCCGAGATTAACTAAACGTCACCTCCCCTTGTTCACTAGTTAACCCCCCTATATAGCAAACACTATGTAGTCAACGAGTGAACAAGTGCACTTTTCGGACACAGCTTCTGAGTGTGTTGGGAGGAGGATGCTGAGGATGGAGCTGCAGGGAAGAGGAGGAGAGGAACGCCTAGTAGGAGATTTATAGATGTGGTGAGGGAGGACATGCAGGCAGTTGGTGGGAGAGAGGAAGATGCAGAGAGAAGGAAATGGTGACCCCTAATCAGGAGCAGCTGAAAGTAGAAGAAAAAGAGGGTCTAGCACATGTGTACTGATGTGTAACACTTGGCAGACACTTTTCCAATCTTAGCCCAAATTTAGCCAAGACATTCGTGTGGGAAGTTTACTTTTTAGTTTATCACTGGGCTACAAGGCTACAGCAATTAACAAATAAGGGAATCTTATATATTAATCTCAAATCAGCTACAATTTTAGTAATCTACTGTATATGTGATACATGGATGTTTGTTCACTGATATGTAGCAGGCGCTGGGTGTGGCTGTGTTTGAGGGCGTGGCCTGTTTACTGTATGACAGTTTGGATTGGAGGAAGCAGCACCAGCGCTACCTGAACAGCCTGAAGCTCATCCATGTTCCGCAAGCCAGCGGAGCTGAACGACCAGAAGTACCACCCAAGGTTCGTCCAATTTATGACCAAAATCATGTAGAATCTGTAGATATCATTTTATATTTTAGATTTCACTCTGCAGTAGTTTGAGCTAAACAGTGCTTCACTGACTTTCATTATTTCTCAAGAGTCATATTTTTAAGTAAACAGAAGACATGCTCCCAAATAATATGAATAATTAGTTCTTTTAAAGGTTTTCTCATGTTAAAGGTTAGGTTTAAGAACATTTCATGCATTTTTGTTTTTCTTACCATGGTGGTGTTTTGTGTTTACATTCATTAGTTCAGCTTGTATTGCAAAATTGTAAAAAAAAAAAAAAAAAGCGGCTGCCGCCTCCACTTTGCGAGTAGGACGAATAAGCATCCCCCCACAACCCCCCTCTCATGATTAGCTGGCATCAGTGGCACCTACTGGAAGCTCTACATCACCGTCAGTCATTCCTCCTGGTGGTTTCTTTTTACGTCTGGTTTTGGGCTCTCACCCGCTCTAAACGAGCAGCATGAGTTTGATTACTGGTTGCTCCCGAGTTTAATTTAGTTCCTGCTCTGCACGTGGATTTTGTTTTTATCTTGGAAGGTACTCATTTTTATCTTGGTACAGAAAAAACAACTGTGAATCAGAATCAGAAGAGGAATCAGACGAGGTAGAGGCAGTTAGGACTGCCTTAGCCAGTCAGATGGCAGTGATTGGCAGGTAAGAGGCCCTTGGGCTTAGGCTTGGGCTTGCGAGCTTCTCACTCCTGGCAGGATAAGCATGTGTGCCCCAGTTGCATGGGCTTCACAGAGTTGGCTGAGGGCTCTGGAGACAGAAGCAGGGTGGTCTGGCTCAAGGCGCTGACCTTATGGCTTTGTTTACACTTGGAGCTCCTGGCTATGTAACCTTCAGGACATTTCCGTTAGATCCTCTAGGGAGAACAGTGGTTCACAGAGGGCCGGCTGGTTCTTGAGTCAGCAGCTAAAGTGGTTTTCCCCGTCTGGGAGAAACGCAAGTTGTGTGCCTTCATAGCTTGCTTTACAGAGGCAATGAGCAGAGCCTTCGACCAAAACCACAGTGGTCCCTGTCTCCTCTGCATGCGCCAGTGGAGAACGTCTGTGACTGCTGAGAGTGGGTAGAGCTCGGCACTCGGCGGTGTTTAGATTTTTGTCTCCCCTGAGCACCGCTGTCCCTCCTACCTTCAGGAAAACCTAACGGGCCTACCCTTATCCTCCCATCCTCCCTGTATGACACTACAATGGAAGCACCGTCACCAGTTACACAGTCTGTGTAGTACCTCCTTACAAAAGAGTCTGAAAAAATGAAAGCAAATCATATCGCAGTAAAAGCTGAGATGTCATGATGCCTTTGCAAGGTTAGAGATTTGCACCTTTGCAACAAACTGAATTGTGTTTCAATGGTAATAATACAGGTTAAAATTTGTTTTTCAGGTTGCACATACTCAGACCCCACAGACAGCAAAGAAGAAGCTGGTGGGAGAAGAAAGTGCAGGTATAATAATGGAATGGTTAACTTTTTATCCCATTTGTCCATTTTGGTTCCTCAGAGTGTCCAGCAGTAGTTAAAAGTATTAAAACATCACATTCACAGTCACACGTCTTGGTGGATTGAATACATTTGAGGAAATTTGAGAAACTGGTACATTATGGAGATTAAGGTTTGGCAAAGACTAAGATTGTTATTCTGCTCACTCTTGTTTAAGATAAATACACAGCTGTGTATTTTCCTGCAGGAGATGTGGAGCCGTTAGGCCTCAGTGTAGAGGTAGATATGAGACTGTACTCTGACCTGCTGGACCACATACTGGTTGAAGTAGTCTCTGTACCACTCATACTGCACTGCATGCTGGAACAGGTGAGTAAAACAATACTGACGATTTGCAGCATGTCCTGGGTGCACAGGACATGACCTAACAGGGGGTAAAACATAACACTGATTTGTATTTAAATCATTTGTATTTAAAAAAACAAAAACATACTTCTAGTCCCTTTTTTGATTTACTATGCATCTAGCAAAACAACAACACACTGAGGCGATGGCTCAACAACACACTGAGGCGACGCCTAAACACACCCAAAAAAACCCTAACTCCTAACTGCTCTCTTAACTGACCTACGAGCATGAAGTGACCGCCAGAAAAAACCCTGCGAAGGTTATGTTAGCATAAAGCAGATATGTTCTAGTGGTTTGGATGTACAGGATGACACAGAAAAACAGGAACTTTTAGCAAACAAATAAAAATAGAAAACATTTTTATCGCGAAAGCATGCTGTCTATCGTTTCACTCCTCCATTATTACTGAATGGCGTGATTGTTTACAGCTCAGTCCCCCTTCCGTAGTGCTGCCAACTGTACATGGCTGCCACTACGCACCTCAAAAGTTCCCGTTTTTCTGTGTCACCCTGTATTTATCTTCAACCCTCAGCTTCATATCCATCAAAGTGTATTCCCTGGCATGAAGAAAAGCTTTTTCCTAAATAATCATTTGACACTTTTCATTTCCAAAGTATTTCGATGAAATGTGTTGTCTTTGGGTTGATTCCCAAGGTGGGGATTTTTGCAGCTCTTCTGTCAGTTGGCAAGTGGCAAAGCAAAACAAAACTAGCAAAGCAAACAAATGAATCACCAACGAAAACATATTGCTTTGTTAAAACATTTTAAAAAGCTAACTAAATTTGGCTGGAAGTGAGGGCAGCTGGTGGCCTAGTGGTTAGGGAGTTGCCCCTGTGATCAGAATATTGTGGGTTTGAATCCCAAGACTGCTAGCAGCACCACTGAGGTTCCCTTGAGCAAGGTGCCATCCCCAAACACTGTTCCTGGGGTGCTGTGTTCCTGGCTGCCCACTGCATCCCTTGGTAAATGGCAGAGGAAAAATTTCATGCTGTTCACCCTGGGTGCTGCGGTGTGTTCACATATGACAGAATGGTCACTTTCACTTCACTAAATGTACAGAACGACTTCCGTGCTGTTCACGCTGTGTGCTGTGGTGTGTTCATGTATGACAAATGGACACTTTACATTTACACATTAATACTGTTCATTTGTGTTTGTTTGTAGGTTGTAGCCTCACAACAGGAAGGTCCTCCTGGATCAGCAGATTCAGAGCACTGCTCAGACTCTTCAGAGCATGAGCTGATGGGCTGCCTGCTGTCATCTGTGCTAAACCTGCCACAGCCAGAGCAGGAGAAAAGAGTAAGGTCTCACTGATGATGCTGCTCACCACAAAATTCTAACCTTGTGAAAAAAAGCCAGCAGGAACTGCTTAGCCTACTTAATGCTAATATAGATAAATATACTGCATGAACATTTGATTAACAGTATGCAAAATATTCATAATATCAATAATTAATAATATTTTGGATGCAATTCATCATGAATAGACTATATGGACAAAAGTATTGGGACACACCTCCGAAATACTGAATTCTGGTGGCCCCTTGCTTCCAGGGAAATCTTAATGCTTCAGACATTTTAGACAACGCCAGGCCCATAAACATGGACATGGTTGGGGAGTTCAGTGTGGAAGAATTTGACTGGCCTGCATGGAGATTGCGAGTGAGGCCTTCGCGTCCAGCATCAGTACCTGACCTCAGAAATGCTCTACAGAATGAACGGGCGCAGATTCCCACAGAAACGCCAGTTATAGCTGCAACGCCAGTTATAGCAGTTATAGCCGCAAAGGCGGAAGCAACTCCATATTAACCCTCTGGTCTTGTTCCTGGCCATTTGTGTCCACTTCACTCCTTTTTTTTTTTTTACCATTTTAGCTTTGTTAATGCATATGGAATGAAACTCAACACTTGAGAAATGTAGTTTTTAGTGTTTTCTACCAGATTATGTCATTTATCCATTTTTGGCCAAGCGAG
>JBBPCX010018611.1:0-17072 GCA_037974365.1 Hydrocynus forskahlii | reverse complement strand
TATTTCGTGTTCAAATGAACAAAGTCTGTTTATTGTATATGCTTAAAAATTCTAATTAATAAAATTGACGCCCCCCCTCTCAGCTGTCTCATTCGCAACGCCCCCCAATGGTTTTCAAACGCCCCCGGGGGGTGATGTCTGCAACATTCATGTTTCTTTTTTGCTGTTCTTTTGAAATAGCCATGCTGTTTAGACAACTGGCTAGATAAGTGGTAAACATGTATTGTTTTACAAACCATACCTACCCTTGGTAAAGATTACTATAACAAGGAGACAGGGAGATATTAAATAATGTGTGTTGAGAAATAGAGCAAAATATTTCATTAATACAGATGGTTAACATTGGATGACCTGTATTAAATCAACTCCGCTTTTGCTTCTTGGTGTTAATCCAGGGATTTACATTCATAATCCCGATATCAAAGTCTACACACATCTCTCTGTTTCACCATGGGCATTTTAATTGGCAACTACATTTAGATTCTTCCCACTGATGTAAAATAGTGAGACCACTTGAAGTGATCCTCTGTTTGACTGAAGCTTTGTGTTGGTGTCCACTGATGTAGAGAGGCAACAGTCAATATATCATTACCTTACTGACATTCCCTAGGGGTCAGCTTTTGGTCCACTCTTAAATTACTGGGCTTTGCGATCAGTTCACACAGCTGTACTACTCTGTTTTTCCCCCCAACCTCTATTGTCTCTCATAGGATACGTAGCTGTTTTCCACTCTGACTTCTTAGATAGAGATACACAAACAAAATCTTGTTAACTGACCTATATAAACAACTAATTTCTTATTGAACCATTAACCATTTCCAGACTAGACTACTGCAAATCTCCACTGGCTGGACTTCCATCATTAAATCTTTGTTCTAAATTCCAAGCTGTCAGATCTCTAAACTCCCAAGCTCGTCAGGTCGTTCCTTTTCCTACTTCAACGTAAGACTCTTTGATAGCAATGCACTACATCCATGTGTATGCATTCATCAGTGCAAATTTGCTTATAGAAAGTATAATCATTTAATAATCACCTGATTTGCAGGGATTTATTCTAAGCTGAATTCCAGTTTAGCACGGTTATTGCTCTTACTTTACTGTTGCACACTGAGCCGGTTTTTTGCTACTGCCATTATGAGCCAATGATATTGATAAAGACTGGGAGTCCTAATTTTGCATCCTGATTATGAGCTCAATTATGAGTCTGTTTTTTATGAGTCACTGTGGAAAGGAATGTGCCAAATGACAAAACATAAATTAATTTTAGTGAATCTTGAAATGTTTTGCCTTTGGAGAAGTGACATTCTTTATTCTAGTGGCTCTTAAATCCTAACAAGGCATGTTTGAGTCAATAAAGGCCATAAAAGAGCACAATGTGCAAAATGTATAGATTGATCTAGTTTTGTACCTAACACCATAGAGCTTTTCCAGTTTTACAGAAAATATTTGCCCTCGTAATTAAATAAATAACTTATTTTTATGTCCCTCAAAGCATAGGGACATGCTAATTAGGGAGTAACTTTATATGAATTCTCGAGTATAACTGTTACCCTAGGTTTAATCAACCCTAGTAGGGGTTAAGACTGCTATCTCATGGTTTGATTAATACTTTACCTGTGGTGATCTTCTTTACTGCTGGAAAAGACCACCCCCTCACATCAACCGCGCTTTCCGACACTGTCTCACTCTTTTGCTGACTCTGATACTCACAACAACAACAACAACAACAACAAAATCTTCAATGTTTGTGTCATCCTAAGCCCATTCTGTCAAGTCCAGGTCATCAAAGGTGACCTTCACACTGAATCTTGAGGTCCTGCGTCAGTTAGCTGAGTGATTCAGACAGTTATTTACTTCTTTACTCCATGCTGCTGTAATAAACATCCCCAATAATGCTTAAAAATTCTATTAACCAAACCACTTGTCCTTTATCTGTTTAGTTCATTTCAAAGAAGCACTTCGGTACTGCAAGCAGAAGGATAACTAAGATTGAGATGGAATAACAGATTTAATAAACCGACATAAAAACGTCAGTACTAACATGAATAGGGACCTCCTAGGATGATTTTTGAAGATGATTCTTGATTAAATGTAATGTAAATATGTGCCATATTTTTGTTTGCAAGAGCAATACTGTCATTTATGTTCTCACAGTGGAAATAAAAGACATGCAAGTGGCATGCAACTGTGTCCCCTCTGCTGCAGCTGTTAAGTGAAGCACAGAAAAAGTTACATAGGGGGAGACAGGCAGGTAATTTACTTCCCAGCCAATCAGACACATTCTTGTCATCCTCAGTCCCATTAAGGTGACAAACTGCTCTCGCAGCCAAATAGATCAAGCAGAACTTGTGTATCTATGGCCAATTTATTCAATTTATGCAAATCCTTGATTCTGAGTCCAGAACAAAATCTTAATGCACGGACTTGTTCAGCATAATACTTCAGTAGCCATTCGCCACCACGCTGGCTCCTTTTTGCATGTTTTTTTTAAGTCCATACAGTTGTTAGAAGAATCTGTGTAAATGTGCAAAAGCACACATCTATCACACAGCACAAAGCAGGCAAATATATAACTCATAGTCCCACAGATGCAATTCATTTGAAAATCAGATTATGGCTGTTTGAACATTCGCACAGTTCAAACAAGAAGCTCAAGCAGTTTTAAGAATTCAGGTCACAAATCGAGTAACATAATGTGGCTAAGGACTTTGCCACACATGAATCACTGAGGATTATTGTTCGTAATACCAACATGGAAACACATCCTATTTATTAATAAATAAGGGTGGTAAGCGTAGCTTCAGCAATTCAAGACACAAAAGAGGTACAGGACAACATCTATTTTCATACATTTGTGCAGTAAAGGTAAGCACACAGAGCATCAGGTGGCACACATTCACATATTTATAGCAACAAAGCCCTGAAAGTGAGGTAATGGCAGTGAGATGGAATATGAATAGAAGGATTTGAAGGATTTCTCAATTTTCTCTTTCAGATGCTGAAATCACTCGAAAAACCTTACACTAATGCATGAGCACAGTCACAGTGCAAAACATGCCTTGAAGTCAGAATATGTATTTATAATGAGCCTGAATTTAACACTTGATTTACTAAAACTGCAGCTTTTGATGCAAACTCAGCCCCAGCCACTGACTGGGCACTTGTGAAGTGCAAGGTTGAAAAAGCACAGTGAAATAAAACAGAAAATAAAAGTTCAGTGGTGAAGAGATAGTGGTGTTGAGCAATTCTTTCCCCCAAACATTCAACAAATGTGTAAACGTACTTTAGTTAAGACAACAGAGTTTGAGAAACTCTGTGATGCAGAGTGCTTGCAGATTGTAGCCTCATCACTGCATATTCCCCTCTGCATTTTGATACCAAGAGTTCAAATTATTCAGATGGTAAATATTCTTTCAGAACATGCTAAAGGCTCAGGCCTCCATCTAACCTCTGTATCAGCTGCTGCCAGTGGCAAATACAGGCAATGTTTATAGGGGTGGCTAGGCTGAGATCATTACTCACATTGGGGTGGCACAGAAACTATCCATGGCAAATGCTTGTGGGCCAAAGAGTCAGTTTTTTGGGTACTCCTTCTTATCATTTGCTTATGCAGGCAACAGTGCCATGCAGAAGTACACCACGAGGAGTCTTATACAATAAACATTGTTATGCAATCCCTCAACTGATTAAAAAATCTGGGATTGTTAAAATGATACTTTTCAAATCGGTGGTAAAGCTAATTACACGTTGGACACTTGAGAGAAACAAACTAATAAAAATGGAATTCTGTGGCTGCTGTGATTCAATTCAAGGTTAAGGGACTTGGCTCCTCAAGATTGGTTGCTCAATCTGTCATCATTCATTGTTGATCTCAAGTATAGTTTAATCAGACTGAGCACTGAAAAGATCCTTTCACATACAGCTGTCCTCACAGACACAGTGGCAGCAATCTTAAACAAAAGAGTTTCTTGAAACCTCTTTATTCACCTCATGAAACTCTTCATGAAATTATTTTTGTAATAAAAGGGCTCATTTACCAAGAACAGTAACAACACAAGAGAGCATAAATGACAGGACAGGAATTCATAGTGAGTACATTTCATTCATGTATCCCAGCCATAAGATACATACACTGAACATGAGTGTACTTCTTTCTACCTGTCTCTGCAGTTCTGCAGTTGTATTGCCGAGACCTCTCTCCTCAGGCTGCAGGCAGCATGGTGCAGCTACTTGGTTGTATGATGTTGAGCACTGCCTGAAGAGTGATATTTGTGTGGGGTGGACAAACTTTAGCGTGGCTCCGCCTCCGGCTACCCCTGTTAACGGAGGTTTCTCACAAATTGCCAGAAAACCGGCCAACAAGTAAGTAAGACTTCCACCTACATTTGTGTGATCCTCCATGTTTTGTGCAGCCCTCCCTCAAACACATTTGGGGTAGGTCAGTACATTTTGCGTCTCTCTAAGTGCAACTGTGCATTTAGACTAGTGTGCTGACAATCAAAAGAAGTCAATAGTCTCCCAAATCTATTCTGTTTATATATCCTTAAAACTTCTCTCAACCTGCTCAAACCACATCCAGGTCTTTATTAAGATGATGCAGACTTGTGGATGTAAGTTTAAGACTTGATATGACTTCCTTTAAGCTGCAAACATGAACAAAACATCAGTGCTACAAACAGATATTTATTACAGCACCAGAACTGGAAAGGTCTGATTTTAGACGAGATTCCTCCATCTTCATGGCATTTCCTCTGCCATCTCTAGGTCACTATTCCTATTCCTTAGGTGCGCTGTGCCCATAGCATTCAACTGCAAATTGATGTTTTATACATTTTTTTATAGCCCATAGTAAGTCATAACGATTACTAAACCACATCAGCGAGTCTGCACGACCTTAATGAAGAGCTAGATGCAGTTTGTGTGTTTTAGGGATGTGTTTATGGAAAAAAAAATCTTATTTCCTACAGCTAGGAAATAGAAGAAAGATAAACATATGAGTAACTTGTGCAACATTTAGTCAGGTTGGTCATCAGTAAAGGCTTCCACAATAAGACTGAAAAACCAAAAGGGACTGTGGCTCCTTGTGATGAAGGTTATTATTTTGGTAAGCATGTAGCGTGTGCAGGTAGTGTACCGGTCAACAAGATCCTGTTTGCAGTATGTGTTGGCTGTGACTGACATTTTATTTAATATTTGCACACCTACGTTCACATCTAGCAAATAAGGCCGTATTCAGCTTCGCTAGTGGATTACAGCCTCCTATTCGGTGTATATTGATCCTTGAATTGATTTCAGATTAGTGATGGTAACATGCATTGACTTGATGTTTATGTTGTTTGTAAAAGGGTTGTAATGGCCAATATACTGATGCTCGCTTTTAGCTAGAATTCGCTTTTAGTACTGTAGACTTTTATTTTAGAGAGATCCTTTTGTCGTCACAGCAATATAAAGCAAATCTGTCCTTTATAAAGGCATGTCTCACACTGTCCTCTTAAATGACATTTTTCCATTTCTGTCTTTACCACATATTGCTGGAAGATGCACACAAATGCTCAATATTATGAAGCTAATTTGCAGTGATGTTTTTTGTCCAAAGGATATGTTTTTGCTGTCATCATTGTTTCTTGTACATGGCCATACATCATACATTATGGGAAAGTCTTTCAGTATTTCATTCTTTTCACTGTTTTCTAGCTCAAGACAGATTAGACTTCTGTGACATAATTCTTACAGACGCAGTGGTGAGGTTGCTGTGACGCATTTGTTCTTTTGCATCACTTGCCGAATCCTATTCTGGGATCCCAGTCGCATGAACCTTACAAGTCAGTGATGCTAAATGCATCTAGTACTTACAGGCCCAGAAAAGGAAGGCAGCACAAATACAGACAGATATCCACACCCTAAAAATAGTTCCTCAGGTGGAAAGGTAAAGGTTCTATACAGAATGGTGAGCACTCAAATAATAATTTATATACATACATGGTACAATACCTGGTTGAATAGTACATTGTTGACAAAAATGATTAAAAATGTTTTGTTCAACCTGAAAACGTATTTCAGGTGTAGAATTGTTGATGGTAGGTCATCCAATTCTATGTATTTTATGTCACTCAGCTCCTTGTGTTTTATTTTTTGTACACTGGTGATTTATGGGTTGACCCATCAGACGGATTCAGGTCAGTTCATTTGAAAATGAATGGATGGAGGACGGGAAGATCAAAAAGCAAGAAATCGGTTAAAATAAACTTACAGAAACATTTGCGGATTAAGTTGAGTGGGCTGACTATCGTTACGGGTCGAGTGGGTGCAGGTCATCACTACTGTGCACCTATATGATAAGAAGAGCTGAAAAATGGACAATAAATATCGATACAGGGTGGATATACCTAATGAAGTGGTTGCTTGGTATATATAGCAAAGAAAACCTGTGTGATGAGCTAACAAGGTTCGTCAAGGGAAACAATAAAAACAAAAAGTAAAGAAGGCAACAAAATTAAATCTAAAATATTTAAACTGAAACTACGTAATGCAAAGTCATTAATGCAATAATGTCGTAAGTAAGCCAATATTATACAGTCTTAGTTAGCCAGTATTATATTGGTTTATATAGCCAGTGTATGTAATATAATCTGATATAATGTAATATGTAAGGACAGTGTATAATATATGTTGACATTAGTTGGTGTATATAAGAGACTGCTGTGTGTTAACAGCATGAAGCTGATGGGTGCGTGGATGAAGTTGTTTGGTGTTGAATGAAAAATGTTGGTAGTGTGAACCTAAAAAAGAACATTCATTCAGTTGTAATGGTTGTAACTGTTGCATGGTCATTTGTTGAAAAGCTTGTACGATTGCTCTGTAGCCTACGCACTTTAATAATCTATCATTTACATCCATGTCCATAAATCAAGACTGCAGCCTGGCCAGTGTGTCTGTTATTACATGATCTCCAAATGAGGACTTGGCATTTCAGACCTGAAGGTAAACACATATTACCCAGCACTATTTCCTCCCGTGGACAGCTGTTCCTTATCCAAGTCGACAATGAATTAATAAATATTCTCATCACCCCTAATAATCCTTTTGCTCTATTGATTACAGCAAAAGGCTGCCATGGCAGCTTTCATATTATTACCTAATTGCTTCCTGAATGTGTTGTAGGATGAGCCTGCAGGGTTTGTAATAAATCACACAGCTGACAGTGAACATGATCTTTGTGAGATTAGGGCAGAAGTTTGCACTCAAATCAGGATGATTTTGGCTGCCAGGCCTCTGCTAAAACCCTGCAAAGCCTGGATATTTTGATTATTATAGAACATGTGAAGCCTAAAAAAATAACTCAGCTAGGCAGAATACATTTAGACCTTTTGTTCTGAAAAAAAAGTCAACAGTTTTACAGTCTTTCTGTGGGTACTAAAAATGCCTTATTTGCCTAATTTGAAACTAAGAGCCTTAATATTCAAGAAAATAAATTTAATTTACATAAGACATTTAATATCCATTATCCTAAATACACAATATGGGTGTTACTTTGTTTTTGTGTTTTGTGTATTATCATTGTGTTACATTTTAAGTGGTATTAAGAATGTCCAGTTTTATGTTTTAGGCAAAAATAAACAAGTACATTCATAAAGTTTAAGATCTGAGCTGCATTTAACTTTAAGGTCTACACACTATGTACCACAGCCCAGCAGGATTCGACTGCTTGGATTCTGTCATTAAAGAGCATTGCAGTAGCATAAGATCTTTCCTGTTTTAATGCACTTTGTGCTGTTGGCTGTGACTGGGATCTCTCATACCATTAGAGAGGCGTCTGTTGAAGCACACACAGTGCATGACCCCATTACGGATGGGGATTGGTTTCGTTTTTGAAGGAGCTTGATTAAAACCATGTGACACACGTCAGCCTGGGCTACCAGAGATCGCTGTCCTCTCGCCGTGCTCTTATTGTTGCTGACATTTTGACATTTGTACTCTAACACACATACTTGAACTTATGCAGGCTGAAGCTGCTCAGTGATGCGCCAGCTGTCCGGCCAAAGCCCCACTGGAGAGGGCACTGCTCTTCAGGCTCAGACAAATGCGAGCCTTGCGTGACATTTCACAGAGCAGCTGTTTGCCTGTGTGGTTAACACATCGTTTCATATCTGAAAGTCTTGCTATGTCAAAATATTCTGTCACATTGAGTCAGAAATGTTTAGAATGCTGTCATTTTGATGTTTTTTTCTACCCCTAGCCATTGGGCTCTATAATGAGTCATCCTATAGCCAGGGATACTGACCTCCTTCACACAGTACTTCAACAGTTCTCAGCTGAATAGCACAGACATTTTCATTTTTTTAATCACAATTTCTGTCCTCTATAGCCTAAATCACATGTTGCTCTAATCAACAACAGACTTTGTCACCTTGTTAAGCTCTTACATTTATTTGTGCCAAATAACACTGTGAAGTTAAACCCCATCACATTGAAGTTGGGGAATGTGAGACAAAGAATAATTTGACAGGGAGGAATATTTTATACAAAACTGGCTGCCAAGGTCCCTGCTAAAAAATTCATTAAGAACTGTTTGCTTTGTCTATTTTGTATGATAGGGTGGACATGTTATTCATACCATCCATGATGCAGAAAACAGCAAATTAAAAATGTTTTACAGCATTGACATCATTTACTCTTCCCCACATCACATGTAATAAGACCATGTGTTATTTCATCTATCAATCTGTCTATCTATCTATCTGTGCAAAATTGTGGACACAACACCTGCTGTAATGCAGCTAAAACACCTCCACCCCACCTGTATTTAGGATCTTATTCCAAGAGCTTAAAAACTATTTGAAAGCCTTAGGATATGTATATTAGACTTTGTAGTTCAATGAAAAGTGTCCTCTGGAAAAAGGAATGTTTGAGACACTCATAACAGCAGCTGTGAGGTAAGAAAATAATTCATAAAACCCATTTATGAAAAAACTTAAATCTGGCAAATAAAAGCACTGAAATAGCACTACCGACTTACAGAGAATACTTACTTACTCAGAAAAAATGCTGATGTGGGCAATGTTTTGCTGATGTGGGCAATTGTCTTTCTGGGCATTTTCCATGTGAAAGGTAACTGAAATCTAACTGAAAGGTAATAATTAGTTAGTGTTAGCGAAAATATCTCAGATAAGCCTGAAATTGCCTGTGGTGTACCACAGGGCTCAATGCTTTAGCCGCTTTTACTTTCCTTGTATATTTATATAGCTGCTCACATTATTACAAAGTCATTTTTCGTAGTTATGCAGATGACATACAGCCATACATACCTGTATTGGCTAGTTTGGCTATACTTTTTTATTTACTCTAAAGCAATACAGACTTGATTTTTACTTCAAAAGTTTTCTGCATTCCAGTTATTATTGATACTTGGCATAAGAGATTTAGAAAGGCCATTACAAGTAGTTTTGCTTTTATAAAGCCCACTCCATCACCTTTCTGAAATTTCATAATAATCCTCGACTCACATTACATTTTTAAACCACATACTATTGATATTGCTAAAACTGCGTTCTATATTGCAGCTGGAAAATGCACCAGCAGGAATATTAATGCCTGCTAGAGAACATCACTCTAAATAAATAAATAAATAAATGAATAAATAAGCATAGTTTAATCACTGCTTTTATTTGTCACATCTAATTGTTTTGCTGGTTTGGTTTTATTATTTTTACCTTTACTGGGAGACAACAGCACTATCCAAAGCACCACTGTGCCACCAAATTTGAGATAATATATTTGAAAAATACATTTTAAAAATGCATAGGTAATTAAAACATTTTGTGTCCAAATAAAATAAATACATATTTTTGTGTAATATATAGATTATGGATTAGAGTTTATCTGGAAAAATTGCACCCTGTTATTTGTTATGAAAGGCTGTTATGAAACCAAACTTTTATTTGGTTGTTTAATCCCAAAACACTCGATGATGACATCACTCCGTTCAGAAGTGCACTCAGTAAGAACAGGCAGAATAATGAGCTGAAAAGGACGACAGGAGTCTCTGACCTCACTCCGTCAAATGCTGTTGATGACATAAATCATGAAAGGACACTCTCATCAATTCCAAGTGTTCTCCAATGACATCTCTATGTGCTCCGACTGCCGACACACTTGCCACATAATTATTGTGCTTGCAGCTTATTATACGAGAATGCCCTCTTTAATTCTGATTCAGATAAATGTTATTGTTAATAACAGTGTCAAATATCAGATTGCTGGCTTTGGGACATGGAAGTCGAACTTTCTTGTTTGCAAAAACGTGAGCATCCCTCATCAAATTACATGTTTTCAAAGGTAAAATATTAGGCATAGAAACTGTGCACTAAAGTTTATAGGAAATGTTCAGGAATTGTACAGGAATTGTAGAATATCAACAAAAGAAGTAATTTGAGGTCCATTTGAAGATCAGGAAAAATTAAGCATCAAGATAAATTTAACAGTGTTCTCTGAGTGTTTGTAACCCTAATTAAAGACAATTTTGCTACTTTATTTGTTTTATTATTCATGTATTTTTATTAGATCTGATTTATGGGGCTATTTTACACCCACTCTATTACTCAAATAGTGATAAACCAAGAGCGGATTACATTATAGATATCTCTCTTAATACCGTGCTCCATCTCACTGTGAATGTTCTGTTCTAACAGCCTAAGTACACACTGATCATGTTGGCAAACGTGATTATTCATGATGATTGATTTGGTTAGAACACAACTCATGGAGCCAGGGCCCAGGGTAACTAACCCACCCACGTCATGCATTTACACCCTTGACCATGACAAACACACTGGGATTGTGTTAACAAGAGGAAGTCAGGAGCAGGGCACAGAAGGAGGCAGAAAAGTGCACTTTCATACAGTTTTTCACAAATTTGAGTAAAAAGAGATGGAGCCGGGAGGGAGGGGGGCACCTTCTTGTTACACAATCTGAGTGTGTTTGTGGCTCAGCTGTGGTGTCACAGAGTGGTTGTTCTAGTCACAGACACACAAGGCATCAGACCACCACAGAATGAAATGAAAATACAGTGGTGCGCCTTGACTTACGAGTTTAATTCATTCCGTGACAGAGCTCGTAACTCAAATTACTCGTATGTCAAATTAATTTTCCCTATTGAAATGAATTGAAATACCATTAATCCGTTCCGGACCTCCATTTTTGTTATGTGATTTTAAATAAGAAAATGTGCTTAGAAATAACGAATATTGTATAAAAACACAATTCAATAGAATGTACTGCAATAAACTGATTTTATTAAGTATAATGTACATAATTTGCCTTCAGTTAACTTAAAGATGCTTCAGCTGCTATAATTCCGGCAGAGGTTTTGAGGTAATCCTCAGAAGCCTTCATATCCGCGCTTGCTGCCTCACCACGCCTGACAACTGAGTGAATGCTGGTCCTCTTTTTAAAATTCTCGAACCAGCCCGACTGAATTTAAATAGCTCGCCTGATGCCTCGTCTGCTGCAGCAAATTGGCGTAAACAGCTCGAGTCTTCTCCAAGATTGTCCTTCGCACTCACTTTCCTTGAACACATGGATGGATAAACGAACTTTTGCAAAATAACTGCAAGCACAAATGCACTTAACCCGAACTCTAGCTCTTAACTCAAAACAAAAAACTGGCCGAGAAACGACTCGTAAGTTGGGACACTTGTAAGTCAAGGTACCACTATAATTCCAAAAAGAAGAGGGCATCTGAAAACATAGAGGTGATTTTAGAATGCAAATGTTTGTACTAATGTATTAACGTATTATGATTATTCAGATTAACACATCGCAGTATCAATGATTATGTAAACACATTCATTAGCAAACTAAACACAACGAAACAGTAGCACTTAATGTAACAAAATGTTCTGGAAGGGTTGTAAATGTGTTGGACGTAAACTAGTGGACATGCACTGAACATCTTTAAAAATCAAATGAGCATAGAATCAATTAGTATCAACTCATAATCTCTACATAAGCTCCCATGTTGAGCAGAACAGTTTGCTGTAGTACTGGCTGAATTCTAAATATACCATACTAAATGGATCAGAAACATGTTTCACTGCAATATGTAACAAAGTACACTACAGCTCTAGAGTTAAAAAAAAACCTTATTTGTTATGAAAGACTGTGCTGGGAGGATGCCCTGATGGTGGTGCCTGATGGTAGTCAGCAGATAAGATCATATCATGGAAAGGATAAAATAATTCAAAATATAATAAACTCAGTCAAAGTCTGAACAATAAATGGCCAGATCCTCGGCCAGTACTCTACACTTTCCTTGTACTGACTTTTACCAAAGAAAACATATATTTGGTTTCGACTCAAAACACTCGTTGATGACAGCAACGTTCGGCCACCTGGATGGACTACTCTCTGTAGCTCTTTTATTGAACTGTCACTGAATCCGCTTCATTACAGGGTATTCTAAAGCTCTACTTGCTCACATCACTTAATATTTTTAAATTCAACTGATTTCATTGATTTTAGTTTTTATTTTTAGTTTACTTAGTTACATAGTTGGATTTTTCCTTTTTATTAGTGGAATATTTCTAACCACTTTCTCATGGTTTATGATAGCTTTGTTTTAGTGCTTTAACTTTTTAAACTTTTTTACAACACTTTTATTATTAAAGATTAATATTTACTCACTTCTATCCCTTGATTTCAGATAATGCTAGCCTACATTGTGAATGAGAGTCCTCATCAAAGTACAATGAGTTTAAACAAACATTGAGCGATTGACTGATCAATTGGTTGGCTGATTGATTGATTTCAGTTTCATCAGTAATTATGGCCAGGCACCAGTTAAGTCACCACTGAGGAGGCATGCCCTGCTTGTGTGTGATTATTGGGAGACTCATTGGCAAGTGTAGGATGTCACCAACCAACATTAGAATGGAAGTGTTTGCCGGTCTAATTGGGAGCCAGAACTGTAGATTCTCCCATTATTTCTGTTTGTTTGATTTGTTGGAGATAAGTGTGTATATTAAAGATCATAGCATACTACCACAAAATTCTGCGTTCTTGTTTTTGAATGAACCCGTGTGAATGAAGGATAACATTGTAGAAAGACCCAGGGGGCAGCTGGTAGTGTAGTGGTTAGGGCGTTCGCCCTGCGATCAGGAAGTCGTGGGTTCGATAAGCAACTCTGAGGTACCCTGAGCAAAGTACTGTCCCCACACGCTGCTCCCCGGGCACTGTGTTCCTGGCTGCCCGCTGCTTCACTTGGTGAATAGTTTAAATGCAGAGGAAGAATTTCATGCTGTTCACACTGTGCTGTGGTGTGTTCACGTATGACAGAATGGTCACTTTCACAATTCTCACTGAAGGATATCAAGGTAGGAGAAAATTCAATGCAAGGTAAACGCATATAGCCCCTTGATTATTTTGCACACTTAATATTGTTCAGAAATATTTCAATAATTTGTAATCTAGGCTCTCCTGTACTAATTCACTGCCCTTCATACATTTAGGTATTATTCATGAGTTTTTAAGGTCTGCATTTCCACTGTCCTTCTGTTTCTTTTGGCCTCATACAAGAGGAAACGGTTTTCATGAGTCCTCAAATACTGCCCTTCACAAATGATTAATACATTAAAAGAACCGTGTAAAATCCAATTATCAAGAAGCACGAATTGGTTCATTGTCAGTTGAATATTATTATTATTATTTTCCTTTTATCTTTTTCTATCATTTCCTTTTTGGGGGGAAGACACTTAGGGCTCTGATAGACTCAGCCTCTTTAGGCTTGTATGAAAACTCTTTCTGTGCCATTAGATTTCTACTGTCTTTCAGAGCTTTCCCCTGCAATACTGGTCTGCAGTGATGATCTGTACCACTCTAACATCACTCTATTGCCCTTGGGAGCCAATTTGCTTTCTGTCTCTTTGGTGTCTGCTCCATCAATACACACTTTTGGCTCTGTATACCTGTGACTGGCCTTATCGAGCACTGGAGACCAGTGTGGGTGTGCGATTGAATTGTTGTCCATTCACTTTTAGACCTCATACACTCCTAAATTCACTCATTTGTGCTTGTCCTCTCTCTGTAAGTAATAACATTTGCCACACTTTGCCATCATATACACACTTGCTCCTGTTATTGGGCTGGAACCGGTATAGAGCCTTACTAAGTAAGCCAGCAACTTCAACTGTCCAAAACTATCCAGACACCAGGCACATGCAGGCAAAAGCATTTCCCGTTAGAATAGAGGGTGTTACTGCAGCAAAGGAGGACAAACCTAATAAAAATTAGAACCAGGGGAGGTGAGAATCAAGATCACATTCAAGATCAGTGCTCTGCTGTTTAGTATGTCTGATTAGCACATGTACATATTTACAGACATATAGTACACAAATTTGATTTATAGTGTAATACTCTGGTATTCTTTCCTAGTTCTTTATTATACTTATTATTCAGCAAATATTATGATGCTGTCATGTAGTTATGAGAGTGATGAACTGAAATGTGTGCTCATAAGGGTTTAGTGGTGCTATTTATGTATTGATTCCTTTTCATTTATTGTTGTTTAAATTTCACATTTCAATGTTTTTTTATTTTCGGCAGTTCAGCTCAGGGTTTGTAGGAATAAAGCCTGTTCTGTCTCCCAGTATGGAAATGCACTAAATTAGAATTTTGCTTCCAGAGTGTTACAAACTCTAAATGAAATATATCTGCATGTATTTTCTGCCATATCCCCAGTGATTTAGAGGATCACATCAGTGAGCAGTGGGCATGAAAATGCTGTGTTTCTGACTATGCTGTTGTGGTGGGTATGAATGGAATATGGTCAATAACAGCCACTCACAATAGACATGACTCATACAAATTATTCATAACCACTCAACACTTGTATATTGTGACCACTTGTCTTTATACCTGGAAAACACAAACAAGCGCTTGCCCACATAGTAAAACAGAGCTGGGGGCAGCCATCATCAGGGCTTTTGACCAAGTGATGAGTAGATGAATTATTCTCTTTTTAAAAACACTGTGTAGATAAATGTTGATTTAGTGTTCACGTAATGCAGCATGGACTGACACTGTGTGCAGTGGCAAAACCAAAGTTGCCAAAAATGTTCCCTCTGCTATTTAGTTACTAATTATAAAATATTATTCTGCTAGTACTAAAAATATCATGTAACTTACATTGTTATAAATGTATGGAACTAAAGCTGGGCCCATGGGGTTTAGTGCTATTATTTATGCATTTTATTTTATCCTAAGATATAGCACAATAATGCTACAACTATGGTAAAATGTGGCAAATGTGCCAATTTCATGGCATTCTTATGTTTTCTAACTGGAAAGCTGAACATCTCTTGGGTCCGATTTTTGCTTCAGATCCAACCTTTTCTCTGGCAGTACATTTACAGCCTGCAACTTTTTTTCCTTTCATCACAGATAAACACATGTTACACCTCCCTGAACGCACAAGGCAAGTCTGGAGAAGCTGTTAAAGGTGTTAAAGCGGGCGATTGGTCTTTCTGTGCCTGAGGTGCAGAGGTGTATCATTTGTCTTGTAGCTCTATAAACTGTGAGGTTTGCTAGAGGCCTTTAAAACAAAAAGCAATGCTGTAAATCCCAAAGTGTAAAATTAAGTAAGGGGTCCTGCTAACAGTCTATTGATCAGCGAGCTACAGTGAAAGCACTGTTTGCAATTTGTGGTAAATAATTATGTACTACGTCGCGTAAAGAGACTTTAAAAGGGTACCTCTGTTGTACCCAGTCATTTCAGTGAAATACAGCGTTCTTTGGTGCAGGGACCTAAGGGCTGGTCATCTGGTCCTGAGAAGACTGTGCTTGGGCATTTACTTTTTATTGCTCTCCTGTGGTCCTTCCAGCTTCATGAACTGATATTTGTCCCCAAGACAGACACATTCTACAGCTGCCATGGACACTTTTGCTGACAAGCATTCCCCTTCTCCAGCTGAAAGCAGACTGAATATTCCCTCAAACTGCCTCATGTCATTTACTGTACCTTTAACACCTTTTGCCCTCTAAGAGTCTTGCTTTATTACAGTAAATTTGGTCCCACGTTATATTACCTGCCCCCATGACTGTGTAGTTACTTATTAACAATACATACAATGACAATTAACAAGACACAAAACAGCAAATGGTGATGTATTCAGTGCTACAGCTGGATTACAGAAGTGCATCTTATATAATTACATGCGTATATTGACTTTACTTTTCATTCATGTAATTACACAAGTGCATCCTAATGTAATTCCATGTAGTCACATGACTGAATTTGATAAACATGTATGTTTACATAAGCTGCACTATTGTAATCTATCTGTAACAGTGAGTACACCAGTAGTAGTGATATAATAATGTTTTTTTGATCATTTTAAATTTGCTGTCAGCTCCATCCATACGATGGCACTCTGTTGTACATTCTGTAGATCGATGATATAGAAACACATTACATTACAAGGCTTAAGGACAGTATATTGCAAAATAAAGACCGTAAGATTCTGTACTTATATTGCTTCTGATGCCTTCATGTTTCTGTTGGTCCACAAAACACACTGTTACACTGTAATTCTTCAGTGTGGCGTAGTTGAGCTGTGCCTTCATGTGGCTTTGGAGAGCAGGGAATGTGGCAGTGATTGTATATGTGTGTGTGTGCGGGGTGGTCTGTGGGTGTGTGTATGTGTGTGTATGTGTATGTGTGTGTGCGTGCGCGTGTGTGTTCCAGGTCTGGGGAATGCTGAGAGAGTGTGCAAAGGCAATGATGTCTCAGGGGACGGTGCAAAGGGAAGTGACTGACTGAGTTTCTGATTCAAGGAAGGAGGAGATATTATTGTGCAGCGATGTCCAGCAGTCCCGTTTTCAAGTAAGAAAAGATCAGGGTCATAGGGTCATCCAGAACAATATCCAATACATAGGAAGTGAGAAGAGGTGGTTGACAATCAGATTTACACTCACCCACACTGAACATTGCAGTGTGGGTGAGTGTATATGTACGTGTGTGTGTGTGTGTGTGTGTGTGTGTGTGTGTGTGTGTGTGTGTGTGTGTGTGTGTGTGTGTG